>OZ005650.1:169784522-170024522 GCA_963930645.1 Salticus scenicus | reverse complement strand
ATTACCTGGATAAACACGTAAAATAATAATAATAATAATAATAATAATAATAAATGCATTTTTGCAAAATATTTATATATTTCAATTGAATTCCATTTTCACCGAATTTAATTGTATGAACATAAAGATGAATTAATCATAATAGATAATATATTAAAAGTAAACAAAATAAGATTTTAAAATATATATTATATTATATTATATTTAATGTACTGAAAAAATATTTTATATTGAAATAAATCTACAGATACCCACACTGAGACTATCGTTTCAAAACAACTCGCAATTACACACACACACATATATAGATGCATATATATATTAGCTGAAATTTGTAGAACACACCAAAATGTGATTCAAAAAGTAGGATTTGTCTAAATACCAATTAACGTTTTGAAAAACATTGATACAATGAAAAATTAATTTTTAAATTATTTCACGTGCTGGAACAATGCGTTAAATGAGTAAAATTTTAATCTGGTATATTAATTTCTGGGTACCACAGATTAAAAATGCTACCCATTCAGAAACTGGAAGTGAAATCAAATAATAGGGAAGAAATAAATTGGATAACACAACACACTGAAATGAGATACTAATTCAGTATTTAACCCATAGTAAACGCGAAGAGTTTCCATACACCGTAGTTCAAACTCACTTTGTCATAAGTCGCATTATAAAATAAGAACAAAAAATCATGCAGAACGCAATGATTATTAAGAATTTCCAACTGCTCGTACTCGTTGTATTGCTTAATCTTCAGTGATCTTTGTTTACGTTGTCACACAACGATTGACAGAAGTAATGGAAGTCAGACAGATATATGAATTAAATTTATAATCACACATTGTTGAAACATTGTTGAAAAATGTTAAAAGCGCTTAATAAAATCGGAAATTTAATTTCAGCAATTTCTGGTAATCGCCCTTATGTAATGTTATATGATTTTTTTTTTTTTTTTTTTTTTTTTTTTTTTTGTGTGTGTGTGTGGCCCTGTAAATTTTAATGCTAATCATAGTGTATACATACTATACTTATTTCTTAACATATATGAATACAAAAATTCAATTTCATTATGATTTGTTTAAATCAAAGGAAATGAAATCTGATTTATACAAATACAACGCAATGCTTTGGAATTCTTTGGTTGTCCCTAAGCACAAACCAGTACTGGTGTTTACTCCATTTACAAATCAAAACATTCCATTAAGAACTTGAAATTTATATATCAATTTCAAGAAATTCAATGGATATTTAAAAGAGTTAACTCTGACAGGCGTGCTAGGAAATGGATTTTTAGACACACGGAAAGATACACACAATTCAATTCATAGTTATTCTTGAAAATTTTAGAAAAGATTAAAATCGTTTAACAAAATAGAAAACGCAATTCCAACTATTTGCTGTTTTATACCTTACTGCATGTGAATATTTTTGTGAGGCTATGCAAATCTGAATACTAATCATGTTGTGTTCTACAGAATTTTTTTTTGTGTATCTGAGAAATTAATGTCAATTTCTTTATGATCTGCACAATAAAAAGTTTATTAAAATATGGTTTATAGAAAAACATTTCATAGAACGCAATGCTTTTGAAGTCTTTCGGATATCCCTGTACCCAAACCGTTGGTGGTATTTACTTCATTTTTAATAAGGAACATTTATAGTCAACTTGAATAACTTGTATCAGTTTCGAAAAAAAATTTCTGAATTTTTAAGAGAGTTAGAGCGCGGACAGACAAACCGAGGACAGAAACACTTTGCAACTTCTTTCGAAAGTGCTAAAAAGAAAAAAAAAACTTTTACAGTCTTATTTACAAAAAAAAAAAAAAAAAAAAAAAAAAAAAACAGCTACTGAAAGGAGAGAATCTTGATACGAATTTTTAGCGATTATATGTTAAAGTATTAAATATCTGTGGGATTTTGAAGCACCCTAGCGCTTCCTACAGGGTTAATACGTACGTACAATACATGCGCTATCCGAACTTTTAAATATGATGCGCTAAGAAATCACACCTTGATTATCTGCTTTATTCAGTACATTTACTAATTGCAGCTTGTATGACGGACGCGTAATTTGAATAATTTCCAAGTATATTTATTTATATAATTTTAAATAATAAACTTAAGCAAACACTTAAATGGTTAAAAAAAAAAAAAAAAAAAAAAAAAAAAAAAAAAACATGTTTTAAACACTAGATCGAAAGTAATATTAATCATTAAAAATTAATAAGTAAATTATTTTTACGTTAATATATACATATGTAAAACAATAACATATCTTTCCAAAGTTTATGAAATCTTTTAAAACGTGTTCGAATTCCAAATCATTTTATGAAAAAATTATCTATGAAAAAATAAATTAAAAGTTTTACCTTTAAAATGCTATTTAATTATGGAATATATATATCAAATAAAATATGCTTTTTTTATTTATCTGTTTTATTTATCTTTTTAATTCGTCTGTTATTCAAATCTTGTACAATTGATACAATAAAAATTGTACAAAAAATAAATGAAATGACTCAAAAAAAAAAAAAAAAAAAAAAAAAAAAAGTCAGTTTGAAAATATTTCGAAAGATTTATTTCGAACAATGCACTTCTACTCAAACAGAAAACAAATGAAATGTCTCGTGTATTTTTTGTACTTTTCTTTGTTATAATTTCATGAATTTTTAAAGGGAATAAAACACAATATACTACCGAATAAATGTGGAGGCATTTCTAAGATTCTTTAGTAGAAAATATTTGTTTAACTTTATAAATTGCTTTCCTGCAAAGTATAATATAGATATTAGTTTTAAAATATTTCGAGGAAGATTTTAACAATATATTCCAGATAACATAATTTGCTGCGTTGTTGTAACATTATGTTGAATTTATAATGTCTTTCAAGAAGCGACAGACTTTACCTAAGATTTTTTTTCGATTTATTTAGGATAATTTCAAAAACACTTCATCATATGATAGAGATTTTAAATAATAAAATATTATATCGCGAATTTTATAAAGTACAAGCAGATAGAAAATGTGTCGGTAGAAGAAGAAAGTGGTTTTATGAAGCAATTTTCAACGTGAGACTAGTTTTAGTAACTAGAATTTTCATTTGGATTTTTTTTTCTCTTATAGTATATGCTGGTTTTTATCCTAATTAGAAAAAGCACATGATTTTCATTTTTTTTTTTTCAACCATTTCAACCCCAACGGTTAATAATAGAAATATGCCTTTAAAAACCAGCAATCTAAATATATAATATAAAATAAATATAACTTACGCTGTCAGGAAAATAAACTACTGCCAGGAAATAGATACTTTCTGTAATTTTCATTCAAAAAATTTCAGTTTTCTAAAACTGCATAAATGTAACACAAAATTACATCTCAGTCTGTCGAAATAAACTTTTTTTTTTCTGTTTCCAGATAAAATCCGTAACGTTCGATACAGATTTTATCTGTTAATTATTACTTATTTATTTATTTATTTATTTATTGTTTTGCGTATTCATAACTCACTGGAAAATGTTTTTGAGGACTGACGTCTTGGTCTTGACATCAATGTTACAAAATTAATAATCAAATTCATACCAGACTAAACTATGGATTGCATCAGTATAAAAATGGGTCCTTCGAAATAGGAAATAAAAGAATAGTGAGAGCTATAATAAATTATGATTAACCAGATTGCTTTTGAAACTGTAAACGTGGGACACACACACATACATGTATATATATATATATATATATATATTTATATATATATATATATATGTATATATATATACATATATTATAAAGCAAAATGATAAAACTTATATATATATATTGCCTATTAATGTAATTTAAAATGTAAAAAAAATATTTATATGTATAATATTATCAATGTGTACATAATATAATAATTTCTCATATATATATACACACACACACACATATATATATATATATATCAGAGCTTTATTGGTTTTAAAAATATTTAAATTAAATATATATATATATATATATATTTATAATTACACAGATCTTAGGTTTAGAACTTTTATATTTGCTGTGTTTTTGTTGCAGTTAAAAGAACTGGCAGTTCATTTTCGTAAACATTAGTACTTACGTAGCGCTAAAATGCAATCTTTAGAATAATAATAATATACATATATATACATATATATAATGTTAATAGGTTCATCTCATCAAATAAATAAATATTTATAACACACACACACAAAAAAAAAAAAAAAAAAACCGACATAAACTAAAGTGAAACATTTTTCAATGAAGATAGAAGACAGATTTTATATTCCTCTATTATACTTAAATGTTAAAAGTAAAAGAACAGATAAGAAAATAAAGATTATTAGTTTCTTTTTAAGAAAACTAAATACGAAAAAGAATTGAGTAGCTCATTTTACATTATAAATAAGAAAAAAAAATGTATTTTCATTACTTATGTAACAAATTATTCTAGAGTCGAATTTCTCTTTTAGAAGAAATGAAGATTTGTTTTACGAAGAAATCGAGTATACGTTTCCCAATTATACACACATTATCAATAAAAAAATAAATAAAAAATAAAATAAAGTAAAGGAACAAACAAAAAGTATGAAGTTTCATATAACAAAAGCAATTTGAACTTTTTTTTTTTTTTTTTTTTTTTTTTTTTTTTTTGTTTCAGTAGGGATAAATGTTTCTTTTGCAGAATTTTGTTTTAGTTATTAAAGATCTTTATTTCAAAAATATTTTTGTTCTGTTCTTTTTTTTTTTTTTTTTTTTAAGATAAATGTCATGTAATACCTGTCTCCTATAATTATACTTTTTCTAACTACAAGTCACTTTTCATGCCTATATTATAAAGAAAATACGTGCAATTAATAACAGTATACTTTCAATGTATGCTTTTGAAGTTTACTTCAAAATTCTTATAGTCGATTTAATTAAAAAAAAGAAGAAAAAAAAAAACTATTTCAAAAAATTTTAAATTTTTAAATTAGTACAAAATATTAATTAAGTATGTTTTGTTCAATTTGTAAAATTATAGACATTTTAAAAATATCATTTTAATAAGTTTATGCCAGTTATTTGGATGATTTTTCTAGAATATTGTGTTTCGAATTAAAAAAAAATAAAATAAAATAAAACACGAAATTAATATTAGGTTTAGGACTATTGAAAATATTTTTAAATTTGAAGAAATATATTTTTATGTTACAAATTCTTTTAAAAAATTATGAAACAGAAATTATGAGTCATATAAAAAATAGGAATTATTCTAAAAAAATATAAGTTATTTTATTTAAATAATATATGTATATATATACATATATATATATATATATATATATATATATTAAATATGCTTTATCATAACGATTCGATAAGTTAAATATACTTAGTTAAAGTGAATTTTAAGTATTCATAAATAGTTAAAACATCTAAAATTTGACAAATAAGTATTAATTAACATCTAATTTTGCTGAAGGATTTGCGACTTTGATATAATTTTCTATTAGATAATTAGAGAAATCCCTGAAGTGATAGAAAGAAGTGGTTATCACAAACAAAAATTGCATTATATATATATATATATTTATGTATATGTATACAGGGTGCATAGGAAAGTCCCTTTAACCTGAAAATACTTGCGAACGGAGAGTGCTACAGCCACGCAAGTGAGGTAACGGTATAGTAAAGTGACTATGCCCGACCTAATGCAAACGACAGCAGCGCCCCTAGTGGCAAAATTTGGAAGTTAGCCATTGCAAATCGAAAACGAAAAGAGATAGAGCAAAATTTCCAATTAGAAAGTTTTAGAGCATCAATTAATTAGTACGAAACGATATTTGGTGCACACGGATAAGATAAATTGGCGCCTGTAGACCCAAAAATGTCCGTAATCTATGCGCGACTGTTCTACTCTATTCACATTTCGGAAATGTAGCAGGGTGAAAATGCAGTTTGTAACTTTGTACTGTACTGTAATGTCTGAAAACTTTAATTTCCAATGCTTTTAAAATTTTAGTTTAAAAGGTGTTGGCGCTCGCTTAATACAAACAACGTAATCTCATAGCATACAATTATTGATGACAGACGATAATTTTATTCCTAATGTGCGAGCGCTTTCATTTTAAAAATTTTATTTTCTGTGTTGTGGCAATTTCAATCGTTGCCTAGCGACGGGTAGAAAATGTGTGTTCTTTTTTGAAACTGACAAAACAAATGGAACTTTGAATTATCCTAAATGAAGGAGATCCTACAAAAGATACATTTCTTAAAAATAAACGTTTGGATTTAGAATTTTGGAGCTGTGTGAGAATGTCAAGCTTCACTAACTTTTAATATTGCCAGATGGTGCTTATTTATGGCGAATGTCAATGAAACGCAACGTATGCTGCACGGGAGTATGCCGTTCGTTTTCCAGGTGGGCCACATCCAAGTGCAGTTACAATCGCAAATGTAGTGCGACGGCTCATGGAGACAGGAAGCACTAAAATTCGTCCGCGTTCTGGCAGACCAGTGATTGTAGGTATGCGTATACCACCAGAGAGTATTTTGGCATATGCACTAGCCCATCCACACAGCAGTACAAGGGAAATCAGCATGGCTTGTGGCTTACCACGGGCCCGAGTATGGCAAATACTGCATAGTCAACATGCATATCCCTATCATGTCACTCTGCAGCAAGAACTGTTGCCACGGGATAATGAGCGTCGATTTGATTGGTGCAACTGGGCATTAAATAATGTTGAAGATAAATCAGATTTTTTTGTCCAACATTGTTTGGTCGGACGAGGCACTGTTTCAGCGTACTGGAGTACTAAACCGACATAATGCCCACTACTGCGCGCTGGAAAATCCCTCGTGGAGACTATCCACAAAACACCAAGTGCGCTGGTCCATTAATGTGTGGGGCGGTATCTGGAAGGATTGCTTACTGGGACCTGTGTTCTACGAAGGCACATTAAACGGACTCCTCCAACTATTACAGAATATCATACCCGACTTTTTGGATGATATTCCCCTGTCTGCATTACGGGACATGTGGTTCCAACATGACGGTGCTCCTGCGCACCAGCCAGCTGGAGTGCGGAGCTTTCTAAAAAATTGCTTTGGACAACAAATTATTGGGTATGGTAGTAGTATTGAATGGCCTCCACGATCGCCGACCTGACTCCGATGAATTTCTTCCTGTGGGGTTACATAAAAGATCAGGTTTATGCAACTCCACATACAAGTCTGCTGGATCTACGTCATCGTATTACAGATGCTTTCAATAGTGTAACACCTTCCATGCTGAGAAATGTGCAAGCAGAATTACTCACACGAATACAAACGTGTATTGTGAGCAATGGCGAACTTTTCGAACATTCTCAACATTAACTTTTTATCACTATGAGACTTACAGTTTAGTTTACATATTTTGTTTTTGTGTGTGATGTTATCAAAATATATTGATATAAGTACATAGTATTTATTCATTAAATTGTGCATATTTCTTCTTTCCTCTGGCTATTCCTTTCAAATATTTACACAAAATGAAGTGCATAGATTTTGGATATTTTTGGGGTATACAGGCGCCAATTTATCTTATCCGTGTAAACCAAATATCGTTTCGTACTAATTAATTGATGCTCTAAAACTTTCTATTTGGAAATTTTGCTCTCTCTCTTTTCGTTTTCGATTTGCAATGGCTAACTTCCAATTTTCGCCACTAGGGGCGCTGCATTAGGTCGGGCATAGTCGCTTTACTATACCGTTACCTCACTTGCGTGGCTGTAGCATTCTCCGTTCGCAAGTATTTTCAGGTTAAAGGGACTTTCCTATGCACCCTGTATATACGCAAGGTTCCTGAACTGTCTGTGAATGAAACGCGAATCTTTCAGTGACTTAAAAGTTACTTACAGAAATTTTCAGAAGATTACAGGTCTAAAAACCAAGTATCAACTTCAGTTTCACCAGAAAACATAGCTTAAATAACAGCTGACAACATCAAATTTGCAGAATAAACTGTAGAATATTATTAACACACAGCAATAGGCTGTAATCAACGAGGCTAATTTAAGAGCTTTATTACGCAGCAATGCCTTGGCGAAAACTGACTGAGTCGGTTGCGATTCGATTCCTTATATACACTCGTGGAAAAAGAAAATGTTCCAGTTTCATCTCTTAACCATTCAAGTTAGGGCTTAGATATTCAAGATATCGATAATAAGCATTTTCTCGCTAAAGTCGCCAAAAAGATCACAGAGTGAAACTGATTTTCATTTTTCTGAGTATATATCTTCATCATTAAGAAGAATGTCACTTTTAGGCCAAAAGCCGGGCGTGTTCTTTAACCACTCAGAACTATTCCAGCACTGGAACTTTTTTAAGGCATCTGGTGAGCAACCTCTCGAGGGCAAGTCGGCTGGATTAAGATGACCAACGAACAACATAATGCCAATCATCGACATTCGTCAATATTCTGCTTTCTGTTGTTTTATTATGTACAAAAGTAGACCAATCACCGCTATTCTTTATCGAATATAATGCATTCTTAGCATCGGACCAATAGAAAGTTTTGAGATTATCTATTTTCATTTCTTCGGTAATCGTACCAGCTTATCTTGCGCCAGTTAAGCAACATTCTCAGAAATGGATACTCAAATTTCGCGAAATTTTCTTTAATTTTCACGAAACCGTTTCCACGGAAATACTCCGAGCGAATATTTCGTTAAATTGAGAAAATTACTTTCGTCACTTGTTTGAACTTACGAATTTCTTCAAAAGCAAAGATGCATTTTTTAATCCTAGATTCGTGATACAGAATAAAATACAAATTACAGAATTATAAAATTACCTGCAAGTTCGTTGCTTTAGACATTAAATCCTAATTATATTTAATGAAAAAAAAAAAAAAAAAAAAACAGAGCAAACAAGTAAAAGTCATTTGGACATTTATTTGACAGCTTTGATATTTATAGTTACAATGACTTATGTCTCAGTTGATCCATATTTTTATAGAAATTCACAGAAACAAGCGCACACAATATTTTGTAGACATAGGACATCACAAACATCCATGCCCGCTCCGGGATTCGAAACCGAGACCTGGGAATCTAGAAGGACGACCTACCGACCGAACCACCAGGCCGGCAGATAAAAGTCATTGTAACGTAAAGTCGAAACAGCACAGGAAAAAAGCAATATAGTGGTAATGAAAGCTAGCACATGCTAATTTGAGTAAACAGTTTCGTCGAATATTTGATAGTTCACGTTTCCTCAAAAATCACGTGATCGCTTGACGAAATGGTGTCAAAAACAACGAAATTAAGCCCGAGGATGTCTGAATCGTCAAAATTGTGTATATTATTTCTGAGAGTGAAGCAAGTACCTCAAAACACGAGATAGTAATTTCTTTTAGGGAAGCCAGCCGTGTTTCCATCTGAATAAGCTGACGAGGCATATTTTCACCATTTTGTACTCTTAAGAAAATGCATGTGGCATAGGCAACTTTGCTACTGTAACAAAATACATGAAGCTGTTTTTCACTGTCATTTAAGTTGAATTCCAAAATTCTGCGAAGGATCCTTATATTGCATAATAATTCTAGTCGTTCTTCCCATTTTCTAAAGGATTTTGTCATTTCTTATCTCAACGGAGAATCCAAATCCAATTTTTCTTTCCAACATTTTTGCAGAATCAGTTTTGGCATCAAAATGGCTGGAATCTAAAAACCGAAAGGATCAAATATTTTATTAATCACAGAAAGAACTGATCTCTTTATAACTGATTTAGGTTCTTCCTTATAATTAGATGAATTCATCAATCTTACCGTGGCATCTTTCTTATTCTAGATCAACTCCAAAATTGCTACATCAGAATTTTCTTCCGATACTATCTTATGTCATTAAGGAAATTTTCGCCTAGTAAATTTTTATCATTTTTTGTATACTACCACCATCCAAGATCAAACTGAGCTGATGCCAATATTCGTCTTCATTTTTTCACGATTTCTGGAAATTCGACTGTACTGTCTACACTGGATACACAGTTATCGACATAAAATGAAATTTTCATTTTTTTAGCTTTTTGTAAGGTTCTTCGATTCTGTCAAATAAATGATTTAAAGTTGCAGCTAATAAAATAGGATATGCATTTATCCGAAAAATAATGCGACAGTGTTGATATACTTGTATTTTATTACAATCAACACTTTTTAACCACAAAAATTTGACAAAATTCTGATCGATCTTATTCAAACTAGTGTGGTAAAAAGCCTTTGTCGACACTTATGCCTACCTTTCCTTTGCTAAATCAATGTAAAATTTCAGGTATTACTTCGATTAAATTTGGACCTTTTGTGAGGCAGTCATTTGATGAATAGGAAGTTTGCCCTTTAGCTCTAGCGTCGAAAACAGGACGCACAGGTGTTGTGGCATGTCGTATAATTATAGCTCTATGAGGTAGAAAATGTTATTATTATTATTATTATTATTATTATTATACATTCATCTAGTCAGTCTTTAAATACATTTTGTAAGACTACAAATTTCCAGACGTTTTCAACAATCTCAGCGTTGATAATAATTTTTTTTTTTTCTGCTAATTTGCGATTTGAGTGTATTAGAGGGTGATCTTTAAGCCACGGAAGAGACGCACCGTATCAACCGTTCGAATCCCATTTAACTGTTGAAATAAATAAATCTAGTGTTTCTTTATTCAAATGATCTTTTTGATTTTAATTTTTGCGTGATCCCCATCTTAAGCCCAAATAGTCTGACTCCCATAAGTCATTCGTTTTTCCTTTTTTGATTCTACGAAATAAAGAGACTACAAGTATTTGGCTATCGCTATTGCAATTCGTTTTAGTAATTTTACCCATTACGGTCCATGACAGTAGAGTTTCTGCGGCAACTAACACACTAGATAACATTTCATAATTCTCCGTCAAAAGCTTCCCATAAATATCTGCACCAATAAGTGTATCAATATTGTTATTTCCGTTAAGAGTGTTATTAAAATTTTCAAGATCTGAAAATTTTATTCCATGCTGTTTAGCTTCCCTGACCCACGGGTCATTTCTAATTTTAAGAATATTAGAACAAACAACTTTGTGGTCAAGGACCTCAAAATTACATAAATAATCTTCAGAGCGAGAACCTAGATGCATCCTATGGCGGTTATGTGTTCTAGTTTCTTCAAAGCATTCGAAAAGGCTGTACGTCATTTTCTCTTATCATAGTACAGCATAGAAACTATTTTTAGTTGCGCAACTACGCATTGATCGTATATAAAAAATTACCCAAGAAGGCTTTTTTTTTTTTTTTTTACCATTCATTAATTTAATAGCTACATTTTGGAACAAGACATCTTTCATATGTGTTCCATTTCCCAGCACTTTGTCATTAGTAACCTCGCTTTCTGTAAAAAAGGTTTCTTATTCTCAACTTGGCTATCTGTTTTAGATTTCGAACACATAAATTGTAAATGTCGTCTATTACACGGTTCACATTTTACCTGAGTTCTACAAAATTTCGCGGTATGCCGCCGTTTTAAGCATATGAAACGAAATCCAAATTTCATTAAAAAGTTTTTCTTTCTCTGTAAATGATAGCTAGAAAAAATCTTACATTCAGTTAAAACGTGGTTTTTACCATTACAAGCGAAACACGAATTAGAATTTTTTACCTGTATCATTTAACAAATTAGAAGCAGTTGGATATTTAGAAACATTCATATTACTTTGAAGTTTTTCGTTTTTCGCACTTTGGAAGGAAGAATTTGATTGAGAACTAAATTCTCTTTCGCGACTTTCCTTTGTCAAAACTGAGCTTTCTCCCTGTATGTTATTTCAGTTTTCAAAATATTAAGAACTCATGAAATATCCGAATTTTCATCTAAATCACATTGTTTTGCAATTTCCAAAACAATATCCTGAGATAATGATTTAATCAACATTGGACAGAGTAGAAAACAATGACTATCATATTTTATTTCTAACGCATCTAAATTTCTAATCTCAGTCTGACAATAGCTGACAATTTCTTAAGAAGAATTATATAAATTGATTTTTTAACAGGAGTTAAATTCAGAAGCTTACTTAAATGAGAAATAATAACTAACCGGTTTTTCCCCAATTTTTTCTTTTAAAGTTTCTATTGCAGCCTGATAGTTATTATACGTTAAGCTAAAACCTTTTGTCGCGACGCACGCCACACCTCTCAAATAAATGCCAAAGTAATTTAATTTATCGACATCAGAAATTCTGGAATTTTTATTTAGAGCTGAAGGAAATTCATCGTAAAATCTCTGCCAATTAGATGGATTGCCATTAAATTTATCAATAGTAAAACGGTGACAACTCACATAAAGGAATTCGAACGTACGAACTACTGTACTCTTTTTTATCTTATATGCTTTACATTAAGATAGGAACAAGCGGATTTTTCTACATAGAAAAAGCCTTCTTTACTTTGGACTTATTTATGACAATGCCCGTGTTGTATTCGTCACATTATAGTACCTGCATCTTCATTAGTGGTATTCTAAAATATCTGAGAATCTAATTTATTTAACTCTTTTTCTTTAAGATCTAATTCGTCAAAACAATCTTCAAGATCATTTTTAAAATAATTATTTTCAAGTAGTTTAGTTTCAATTTTTTGAAATAATTTTGTCGCCTGAGCTCTAACTTTCGAAGGTTTAGCTTTTATTACTGCATTCATATTATGTAAAAAGACTAGCAAATTCCATAACTTACCTTAATTTCAGTAAAAATATACTCGTACCCTTTGTTACATTCAATTTTACAGTTAGAAATTTTACAGTCGTTTCAGTAAATCAAACTATCGACAGAACCAAATTACATAAAATCAATTATCTGTTCACATAAAAAAAATCATTATTTATCCTTTCTTTATATTGAAATTTTATTTGCCTTACATAATACAATTTCGATTAAGTTTCTAAGCTTCATTTAATTCATTATCGCTTTTACTCTCAGCATTATTATTCATTGCTTAAACCAAATAAATAAGCAAAATTGCTGGTTGCCGATCGGTCGCCAGATACAATGTAGCATCAAATAAAGGAAGGGTAATGTTTTTCTTACTTGAAATGCTTCTATCAGGGCAGCTGTTTGCTTTTCAGAGTCCTTACTCGCCGATTAAAAAACTTCAGTTTACTTCATAAATCTGAAAAATGAACGAATATTTAATGATATATATATATATATATATATATATATAATTACACATTTAAGTTTAGACGAATAATTAGTATTACAATCATACGCCATTTTAAGCTTTCTCACGTCCGAATACAAAATCAACTCTGACTCACATAAAAAAGAAAACAAAAAAAGGGCTATTGCCGAAAAATGAAATAAAAATGAAGAGTTATAAAAATCATAGAGTTCGGAAAAAATTGTGAGTTCAGAAAGTTTGGTTTCGTAACAACAGACATGTACTGCAAAAGGTAATATCGATCATGTGCACTTAGCTAACTTATCTGATAGAGATCGTAGCACACGGGAAACCTGAAATAAATATCAAAATACCCCAACGCAGACAGGAAGCAAAATATACGCCTGTTGAAAAATATCCTAATGTGTGCAAGTGGGAAATCTTGCTTGAAAGAGCTGAAGTGATATCGTTTGAAGAAAACTTTACGATTTTGAGAGAAATGTTTGAAAACGGAAAAGTGATTGAAAGGAAAAAAAAAAAAGAGAAGAATACATGAATTTAGGAATATATTAGAGAAATTTGTGATTTATATTAAAACGGATAATTCTTTAGGGCTTGAGATTTTTATTATATGCTGTCTGGAAAACGGTAAACGGTGAAATGCTTCTATAAGGGCAGCTGTTTACTTTTCAGAGTCATTACTCGCCGATTAAAAAACTTCAATTTACTCTATAAATCTGAAAGATGAACAAACACGAATGTTTAATGAAATATATATGTATAATTACACATTTAAGTTTAGACGAATAATTAATATTACAACCATATGACATTTTAAGCTTTCTGACGTTCGAATAGAAATTCAACTCTGATTCACAAAAAAAAAAAAAAAAAAAAAAAAAAAAAAGAAAGAAAGAAAAAAATTAAAAATGGAAGAAAAATAAAGAGTTTTAAAAATCATAGAGTTCGGAAAAAATTATGAGTTCAGAGAGTTTGGTTTCGTAACAACAGACATGTACTACAAAAGGTAATATCGATCATGTGCACTTAGCTAACTTATCTGATAGAGATCGTAGCACACGGGAAACCTGAAATAAATATCAAAATACCCCAATGCAGACAGGAAGCAGAATATACGCCTGTTGAAAAATATCCTAATGTGTGCAAGTGGGAAATCTTACTTGAAAGAGCTGAAGTGATATCGTTTGAAGAAAACTTTACGATTTTGAGAGAAATGTTTGAAAACGGAAAAGTGATTGAAAGAAAAAAAAAAAAGAAAAATACATGAATTTAGGAATATATTAGAGAAATTTGTGATTTATATTAAAACGGATAATTTTTTAAGGCTTGAGATTTTTATTATATGCTGTCTGGAAAACGGTAAACGGTGAAATGCTTCTATCAGGGCAGCTGTTTACTTTTCAGAGTCATTACTTGCCTATTAAAAAACTTCAATTTACTCTATAAAGATGAACAAACACGAATGTTTAATGAAATATATATATATAATTACACATTTAAGTTTAGACGAATAATTAATATTACAACCATATGACATTTTAAGCTTTCTGACGTTCGAATTGAAAATCAACTCTGACTCATAAAAAGAAAAAAAAAAAAAAAAAAAAAAAAAAAAGTGGCTGTTGCCAAAAATGGAAGAAAAATAAAGAGTTATAAAAATCATAGAGTTCGGAAAAAGATGTGAGTTCATGTTGGTTGGCTGTGTTTTACGTCGCACTAATGCTGCGCAGATCGGCAATTGGCGACGATGTGGGACTCACCCCTAGAGGTGGTCCGGAGACATGCCATCGCAATTTTGATCCTCTACGGAAGGGATGGCTCTCCCGCTTCGGTAACCCCCAGAGGTATAAGTTTTGATGGGGACATGCGGACATTGCGGCCACGACAGATTTTACGTGCAACAGCCACCATTAGTGTACACGAGGGTCTTTGGCCGGCTCGAGTACCGAACCCGCAATCTTCCAATTAGGTGGCCGGCGCGCTACCGTCTGGGCTACCGCGGCCTAATTGTGAGTTCAGAAAGTTTGGTTTCGTAACAACAGGCATGCACTACAAAAGGTAATATCCATCATGTGCACTGAGCTAACTGCTCTGATAGAGATCGTAGCACACGGGAAACCTGAAAGAAGTACCAAAATACCGCAACGCAGACAGGAAGCAGAATATACAATATCCTAATGTGTGTAAGTGGAAAATCTTGTTTAAAAGAGCTGAAGTGATATCCTTTGAAGAAAACTTTACGATTTTGAGAGAAATGTTTGAAAACGGAAAAATGATTCAAGGGTATAAAAAAAGAAGAATACATGAATATAGGAACATAGGAATACATTTGAGAAATTTGTGTATTATATTAAAACGGATTTTTTAGGGCTTAAGATTTTAATTATATGCTATCTAGAAAGCGGTAAAAAAAAAAAAAAAAAAATAACATCAGTAACATACAGAAGAAAAGATAAGTACAAATTTGATTTAAATAATTAACATTATATCGGAGTCACATTTCTGCTTACTAAAAGCGTTTTTTAATGATTCATTTAGAAATATAATATAGAGATAGCTAAACAGAGGCAAAAGAAAAAAAAAAGTTATGTAGTTATACTTCTTTTTCCTTTTCTTTTTTCTAAACTTCTTTATTTTGTTCCCCCAATTGAAATCTTGAAATTGAATGCCGCTGTTTAAAGTTATAAATATTGTTTATAAATAAAATTAAAAAAAAAAGAGAGATTGTTAAAATAAATAAATTTCACTAAAAAGAAATACCCTTTGCTAAATGTCCCAGAAGATGGAAAAGATAAGCAGAATACTACTGTCATACCTCCTCTTAAAACTTAAAAGAAAGAAAATGTAACTAGATCGTTCACATCGCCTTTCAACTTGCTAAGGGATTTATACTTTCATTACTTTAAAAATAACTAAGTCCCTATTCGCATTTCTGTTAAAAAAGAAACAAAGTTTGGTTTTGCAAAGAAGTTTGAGTTGATTTTCTGAATCAGAAAAATAAATATACAAACAAAAATAACGCTCTATATCGGCGAAAGTAATTTGTACGGTGTTTTTTCACTAGGGATTATTTTTTTACTTCTAATGTATTTTCCTTCAGAACTAATAAAAAAAATGATTTAGTTTCAAAGTATATCAACACGTTATTATAAATTCGAGTAAAATAAAATAAACAAATACAAAATAAAGATTTCTAGTTTTACCAAGAAACTTGTGTTTGAAAAAATATATAAATATTTTAATAGGCAAATCATAAATAAAGTGCTTTAAAAATGTGTGTATTAAGGAATTAATTTCTTCTTAATAATATGAATTGCATCTTTTTTTTTCTTTATTAAAACATATTATATTTTAAAATAACACACTCATTTTAAAGTTTCATATTACATTAATATTGATTTATTTATTAAGATAAATTTAAATTAGAATGACGTAAAAAAGCTATGACTAAGTATATTAAGAGAGGAAAAGGGGAGATTTTTAATGTTATTACCGTTAAATATTTAAAAAGTTTAAAATTTATTACAGATCTGTAGTTCAACCATTTCCTTTTAAAGTACTGACGATTTTATTCGAAATACACCCATGTATAAAAATTTACATCCCCTTCTTCTTAGGGGGACGTGATGCTCCTACATATACAACATATTTTCTCATTTGACTTGATTTACATTGAAAAGTTGAAAAAAAAATATCTCGTTATGTATAATTATACAAAAATTTGTCCATTTCTGTCATACTGAAAACTATAAAAATTGTAGTTATGTTAAACAACTGACACTCAAATGCAATTAACACAAATTTAAGTCAAGATCCGACTAAGTTTTGAGTTTGGTTAAATTTTGCCTATTTTTGTGTGAGATACAGCATGCACAATTTTTTTTTCCACATACAGTAAAAAATTTTACATAAATTGTCATATCGCTTTAAGACATCATAAAGCGTGAAAATCTATCAGAATCTACAGGTTGAAAATTTTTACCGATGTAATACATACATCTTATATAAATAGAGAAGACAGTAGTATTACTTTTCAAGCATTCTATAAATACAATGTGCGTCTAAAAGGTTCGGTGAATTGAAGCATTAAACAAATAGAACAAAACATGGAAACAAAATACCTTTAATGACTCTCAAAGTAACATCCGTTGGTCACAATACACTTATGACATCGTTGATAAAGCTGCTGGTGTGAGTCAGCGAAGGCCTCTTTTGGGATCGATCGAGGCACAGATGTCACACTTCGTCGGAGTTTAAAACGTATCACTTTGATTACTCCTTTGTAGTGAGGGAAAGGAAAAAAGTCTGCAGACGCCAGATCAGGCGAATACGTTTAATGTGTGATAAAAGTTACACGATGTTGGGCCAAGGATTATAAATAACTTGATCATAATATCAGAAATACTGGAAGGTAAGTGATTCAACAATTCGTGCGAAAAAGAAAATGTTACATTACTACACATAAAAAGGATAGAAAACGATATAAATTTCACATTATTTGTTTTAAGAATGTAAATGTAAGTACTTTAATATATATATATATATACAGTCGGTAACAAAAGTGTCCGAACACTAGCAAAAATTCCTATGTAAAAAATGTACACTTCATACGGTTTTGTCAAATAAATCCTTATCGAATCATGTACTTACACTGACTAAGAACAGGATTCGACAAGGATTTATTTAACAAAACCGTATGAAGTGTACTTTTTTTATATGGGAATTTTTGGTAGTGTTCGGACACTTTTGTTGCCGACTGTATATATATATGGTTTTAGTAAAAATATACATGTAGTATAGGTATATAATTTCATTAGAACTATTATTACAATATACTTTTCATACATTCTTTTTGTACAGACGATTTTTTGTAAAATGCCTTTTATTGCATCGCCACTTTTATTAGTAGGGGTATTTGTCGCAAGTAACACACCTATAATTCATAACGTAAGCAACTCTCATACGAAAATTAAAAGTTAATGTAATTAATATTGCAAAGACATTAAACTGAAATATTCGATTTTTTTTTTCTAAAATAAAAACTAGGAAATTATTAGGACGTTATAGGACGTGACTAGGATGTTATTATTAACATGACATTTCCTAGTCTTTATAATAATAATCCATATAAATTATTATTTCCTAAAATTAACCTTTACTTTCGAAGTCAAACTATGCGACGTAAATAATGCTAGAAATAGTGCAAATTTCAGTAGAAATTAAATAAGAAATATCAAATAGTTTCAAATATTCTTTCTTAAATGTATCTTTTTAGTGCTGCCTGATGACTGTTAAATAATAATAATAATGATAATAATATTTCTTTTTCATAAAAATAAAGAGACGCCGTAGGCATTTTAGCTTTTGTTAGGACTACCCGATTTATGAAAGATTTTGTTGTTTAAGTTCGAATTTATGTTTGAAAATTTAGGCAAAATTTTTAGGAACTTTTGAAATATTATTGGTTTTGTTAAACTCAGGTTGTAAGATCATGCAAAAATTAGTTCTCCAGCCACAGTGTTTAAGCAAAGATAAATTTAAAATCGTGGGAGTTGAAAATAACAGGATTAGAAGGGAGGCAAATTTTGGAGCTCAATTTTAACGAAAGTAGTAAATTTTTTATGACATTACACAAGCGTTACTTAATGCAGGTGTACTTTGTTCCGTCCACAACACACTTAATTAAATAATAGCGAGCAGCTTGTGTCACAGATTTTAAATGAAATAAACTCACATTTAATTTTTGCTTCATTCTCATCTTCATTAAATTTACAGTAAAAATTGAGAAAGATTAAGTCACCATAACTATCAGTAGCTAAAAAAATATAAGAATTTAATCAAAATTATGTTTGATGTTTAAAGTGCTTTGACTAAGTTAATAAGTATATCTCAAAAATATTGAAAAAGAGAAAGAAGAATGTAATATAGTAATATTTAAAAAAAATCGTTCCATTTTATTTAATTCATTTTAATATTATCCTTAATTGTGCTTTTTTTTTTTTTTCTGTTCAACTCTCAGCTTAAGTGGAGAGTTTAGATTTTAAAAAAGAATGTTGCAAACCCACAAGTATGTCATTCGGGGTATTTTTGATAGTTTAATTCATTTTTTCTGTGCTTTTGTTTTAAGTTTTACTTCAGTTTCATTTCTACAAATTTCGGTGTGAATGTAAGTTTAATATAAGTTATTTTTGTTGGATATTTTTAATATATTGTATGATTAAAAACTTACTTTGATATCTAATATATATAAGTCTTTTTTCAAAAATAAAAAAATTGTTTGCATTTCTCTTTAAAATATATACATTATTTCAATCGTAATGATTTATTACATTTTCATCCATATTGATTAAAGATATTTTAAAAAATACTGGCATTAAAAAGAAACTAAAATAATATGCTCTGTGTAAAATCAATATCGGAAAAAAAAATACGATAAAAAAAACATCGATTCAACGATCGTTAAAACTAATAAAACATAATTCCAGTTACAACAATAACTGTAACTAATCGCGATGCTAGTAAATTCTCTTTTCCTAACATCAGTTACAAATATAGCAACAGTAGAGAGAAAATTTTAGGTTAATAGTATCCGGTTGCGTTTTATGAGAAAGAATTTTGTTATAACAACTCTACAGAAATGCAGAACCATCGCAATTGTCAAATCGCTTCAGTTTAAGTGTCATTTACATTAGTCCTACATGCATTTAAAGTAATAGTTTTGGAGTTTTCAAAACTAATTTTGAAGATAAGGGGTTCAAATTTTTAAACCTAATATAACTGAAATATATTATCTATTTTAAAGGGTATGTTAAAGAGATGTAAAATTTATACGTTGTTAAATAATAAATAAAAGATTACACTGCATATATGCAAATAACTATGGAATAAAAAGATAAAAATATAACCAGTAAAAAAAACGTTTGAAATAATATCTATTACTTATTTACATATGTTTCGTTTTTTAAAGTAATATATTTTTATTAATGAAACATAGAATTTACTTTTACACTACCAATCCCAACAGAAAATAAATTAATTGGCCTACTGATTAATTGAGCTCCAATATAAATTTTCAGATTTCTTTTACATTTAGCTCAACAGTTATTACTCATACATATACAGGGTGATAAGTTTAAAAGAGTACTCATTGATCTTTCTTATTACCCTTAAATCTGACGGATGTGGCAACTATTCTAACACTGAAGTATAAATGTTGAACCTTGTTTAAGTGTAGGAGACAATTTCAAGAACTGCTGGTCTGTTACAACTGTATTTGTGAGGTAAAACAGAAATGGAGACGCACAATTTTAATTAATTCAGTGATAATTTTATTTTTGAAAAACATAATTTAATTCAAATTTTTTACATTATCATTCATTACAGAAAATGTTGGAAATGTTCGCCACCATTCTGAATGCAAACATGAACACGTCGAACCAAGTTTTTTGACACACTTCGCAGCATTGTTGGTGTTATTGATGATATTTCTTCAGTTATGATCTGTTTTAATTCATCGATGTTTGAAGGATATCTCTGGAAAACACTATCTTTGAGATAACCCTGAAAAAAAAATTACGGGGTGCGACATGTTAGAATTTTATTTTATTTTATTTATTTATTTATTTATTAATGTAAAAACTTTTAAATAAATTTTGTTTTCCATAAATAAAATTATCAACGGATTAAGTAACATCGTGCGTCTCCATTTCTGTTTCACCTCACAAATAAAGTTGTAACTGTCCAACAGTGTTGGAATCTTTTTTCCACACTTAAACATGGTTTAAAAAAATATACGTCAGTGTTAGAATAGTTGCCACATCCGTCACAATTAAGGTAATAAGAAAAACCAACGGGTACTCTTTTAAATTGATCACCCTGCATGTAAACAATCAGTTTAAATCATTCTTGTTAAAATGAAATCGGACACTTTCTTTTAATAATGTTATAAACTTATTTTGTTTATTAAAACTATAAAGATATTTTCACGTATTTTACAATTGTATGACATTCAGTTAAAAAAAAAAATCTAATAATACTAATAATAAAATAATAAAAATAATAATATTTTCCTTCAAAGCAACTTGTATCCATTAGACATCTAAATTACGTCGAATGATCCATAAAAGGAACAAAGTATCTTAAGAATGTCCGTGATGTCTTGGATATCATGCACTAATTATAGATACCAATTAGATGTTTAAATGTAGATGAAATTCAGACGTGAGTTTTCAATGTCTAAGAGATGTAACATGTTAGATCAAAACAAGATTTAGGTATTTTCAATATATGTTTGATCTAGAAAGTTCAATTACACTACGCAGAAGAAAACAAATCGAGCCTTGATACCATTTCTGCTGATTCTTATGTAAAATGACCTCCTGAATCTCAATATGACCCCCCTTTTTGCCCCATCGCCCACCGGTTTCTCGGGACGTCACCTCTTCCACCTCCCGAATTTATATCACTCTTCGGTAGTTTTATGGCCATTCATTTGATTTGAAGAATAGAAAATAATTATTTTAACTCAAAAAAAAAAATATATATATATATATACATATATATATATATACATATAATGTATAATAATTGATTATAATCATTGCTTAATAATTTCAGTGGCAAATCACCCCTTAAATCTTCCTCTTGCTGCAAATGTTCATGTTATAGAATTTTACACCTCTTTAGGTCTTTAGAAGATATTTAACAGTTAAAATATTTCTTTTCTTTACTATAAGTCAAACTTATAGCCACAAAATTACAGAAAAGTGGTAAAAAAGGGGGTGATCTCTCAAAACAGTTCGTAATAGGGTAAAATGGCCGTTATATTCGGATTCAGGAGGTGATTTTACATAAGAATTTGCAAAAATTTTGGTGGGGGAATTGTCATGCGAGCAGTGTTATTGGATATTTGGAGATTTATTGGATATATAGCAGACATCTAATAGATTTAAATAACAGTGACATTTGTCGTGCTAATAGTTATCTTAGAATAATAGGATATTTATAGAAGTTTAATGGATCATTTTTTAACTTTTATAGATGTCTTTTGAATATAAGTGTATGGGTTTTAAACTGCTACATCTTTCTAGTCACATGCATAGATTTTATGCGCATTAATTTGCTCCATACAACAGACCAATGGATCAAATTAAATAAACGTTTATAATTTAATATTCGCTTACACGTTAAAATTTCAAATCTTAGTTCATAGTTTCGAACACTATTTGCATACAAATATTTGATTATTTAACAACAATAATCTGGTATATTTTGTTTCAATTTTCTTTTATTTATGTTAATCAAAATTAATTTATGCATTTGTTTAAACACCCCTTTTTGGCACTGAATATTCTTCACAGGTAGAAAATCATTTGAAACTAATTTGGAAATTGAATATAATTTTAAAATATTCGTTTTCACTGTTTAACAAATACTTTGAAAGAGAAGAAAAACATTTTTCACAATTCCTAAGAAAGATATAAAGATTACATTTTTAATTCATTAGAACTTAAAAGTCATTACAACAACTGGTACTCTTTAAGTCGTAAGTGTTAAATCATCTCAGAAAAAAAAAATAAATTTTTTATAAAGATAAATATAATTTTGAAATACATTTTTGTGCTAAGTAAATGATAATTTTTATAGATTTTGTTAATTTATGTACTTTCCGGCATGCTAATATTTTAATTTATTCCAATCGATGTGAATCGAATTTTATCATTTTATAGAATTTAATTAAAAGACACACGAGAGATTTTCCTTTTAATTTTTATCTAATTAGAATTAAACGAACTTACTTCAAAGTGATTAATTTTTTAAGAGAAATAAAGCTATGGTAGATTGAAAATAGGTTAAATTTTAAAATATTTGAAGATTAACATGAATAGTAATTTTTGTTTTAGATTTTACTGTATATTACATCGTATCATAAATATTCATTTAAGGTTTTCATTTTAATAATTGAAATCATTTGTATTAATTATAAGGATATATATTATTTTTAGGTCTCTTATAATATAAACATATTATAGCTAATTTTTATATTATGTGCTAGTTACTGACGAAAAATTGTTATTGTAATTATAACTGAAAAGCATCGGTTACAATTTTTAAGTAATTAAATTTTAATTTATTCCAATTTCAGTTAATCATTTTATATAAAATTCTACTGAGTATGCTTAATATCCAACACATTTTAAAATGAAGCCATTACGCATAAAAACTGCTTCTTTGTTCGGATTGCATAATTACCACTGATATTTTATTAAATTTTATTTTATTTAATTAATAAAAAAAAATTACAGATAAACGTCTGTTTAAAATTTAAAATAAATAAATAAATAAATGAATGAACTGCGCGTTACTAAATAAGAGAGCGGGTAAATACAATTATAATTCATTGGAATAGTAATAATAAAGCACTGTTATAATGAATATTTATTTATTCAGAATATTCAGGATATTTTTTTCTAATCAATTTATTTATTTTAGACATAAGAAAGAAATTATCTTTCACGGTCATTTGTGTGAAGTATATGATATTTTATATACTGAATGTTAAAAATTACCATTAATTTTAATGTTTTAATACACGTTTATAGAATATGGATTAAATGTACCTGACTAGAATAAACGTTTAAAACTGGGTATCTAATTTTATTGCTAAAAAACATTAAAGGATATTCTAAGTTTTATATAAAATAACGGGAATAAGCGAATTTTTTTTTTTTTTCTTTTGCATAAAACGGATGAAAAGGGTCAAAAATAGAAATTTTTTTCGTTTTCAAACTTCCGAGTAAGCAAATATTGCGTTTGACCTCAAAAATGACGTTTTAGCGGCAGCGAATGAAATCTGTCTTTACACTAAATGAAAGACAAAGCAGAAAATAATGGTCAATATTCAGTAAGCGCGTTGTTTAGATGATTGCGATGTCTTAACGAAGTTATTTATCCGATTCAAAAGCTTGGATAGTTGTTGGTCAGTTAGAGTGGATCCAAACTCAAACCGAAGTAACCGAAGTCACTGGAGCTTCTTAAAGTGTGATTTCCAGTTTATGAAACCGGTTTTTGGAGACTGAAAATGTAAGCTGAAGGCCAGGGCAAGGTCGTAGACGTGCAAAAAAACTCAGTGGAAATCGATATTTAACGCTAACGGCTCGAGAGACTTGAAATATGGATGCCACTCTTCTACAAAAACAACTTCGCTAAGCTACTGGCAGCCCAGTTTCGATTCAAACTGTCCAAAATCGGCTCCACGCTGTAGGTCTGTATGCTCAACGACCAATAATGTGTGTTACGCTAACAGAAGGAAATCGACGCGCTCAGTAGGAGATTTCAACCGGGCAAGTAAAGTGGAGAGAAATGAATGTCACAATATTGTTTTTTTTCTCTGGTAAGTCTTGTTTTTCTGCAACACGATAATAGGCATATTTTCATTTGTACGGAAATTCGCGCTAGAAACAATCCTGCATTCGCGCACAGAAGTATAAGATTTGGCGGTTGGAGGGGGGGGGGGGCATTGGTGGGTGCACTGATCCCTACATCATTCGAAATGGAGCTCTGACCGATCGTTGAGATAGGGGTGAGATCATCAGACGTATTGCTATAGCGTGGAGCCCGTTTTAGACAGTTTGAGTCAAAAATGTGGCGCCAGTAACCGAGAGTAGGTAATTGCTGAAGAAGAGAGGCATTCATCACACTTTGCGAAAACTCCAGTTGTTTCGGCTACTTCGGTTTGTGTTTTGACCCCCTCTAACTGACCAACAACTCTCCAAGCTCTTTAATCGGTTAAATCAGTTTGTTAAGACATCGCATTCATCGAAACTACACACTTACTGAATATTGACCGTTCTTTTCCGCTTTGTCTTTCATTTAGTATAAAGCCAAAAGTTTCATTCGTTGCCGCTAAAACGTTGTTTTTGAGGTCAAACTCGACATTTGCATACTCCGTAGTTTGAAAACGAGAAAAAAATTTTATTTGTGGCCCTCTTCTTCCGTTTTCTGCAGAAAAAAAATGGCTTATACTGCTATTTTATATAAGACTTACAATATCCTTTAATTGTTTTGAGCAGTGTATATTAATCTTTTCTATGAGATAATCTACTCAAATCAAACGTGCCAATAATATTTAATTTTTAATGAGATAATGCGTTGACAAGAACTCTATCAGAGACTTGAGGTTAGGTTTAAAAATCAAGTTCCCGAAAACAGATGGAAACATGCTTTTTCAACTTTTTGTAACTATTGAAATTGTTTCCGGTTTAGTTAAGCTTTATCAACGTAGTCATACTACTACATGCACTGTATCGAATGTAAATCAAGCACGAAATAGCGATATGACTTTTTTTTTTTTTTTTCTAATTGCGTATGTATGTTACAACACATTAGATTTATTATGTTGTATTTATTTATTATTATTATTATTATTTTTTTTTTTTGGGGGGGGGGAGAAAATATTGTGATATTTTACTTCGAGTAAAAATTATAAAATAAATTTAATCACTCAATATTTATACGTGTATGTGTGTGTGTGTGTGTGTGTAAATAAAGATAAATTTTATTTATTTATTTATTTTTTAAATTAAATAATTACAAATTTCTATTTTAACATATAATATTCCATTTTCTATTACAGATGTACATATTAAACTGCACTGATGAAAGAAACTTTTTTTGATAAATATCCAATATAAACAAGTGCTTTATTTCCACTACATTTATGCCAAAAATGGGTTACATATAATTAACATTTTAATTATAATATAAGGTAAATAAAATAGTAAATACGATTATAATACTTGAAAAAAAATAATAATGATAAAATAAAAATAGAAATATATAATCTTGTGTTTCACTTACACGACACTTTCTTACCCTGCATTTCAATACAATAAAGATGTAATGTATGCGTCTTGAGATCAATAATGTAAGATAATAAGTTCCAATGTACTTTAAAAATATTGTAATATTGGTTTAGGAAGTGTTTTTTTTGACATATAATTCTATGTGAGGGGATCTACTGCCGTCCTCAACCCCCTGTTCAACAACGGTGCCTACAATTACTTCAATAATTAAAAAAAACAAGGCTGTTATTAATTTGACTTCAAACCTAACAATCTTGATCAAAATTTGAAATGGAAACTTAATACGAATTTCAAAATATCAAATTCGAATTTCTTGCAGTTATTTGTTTTTAAGTTATGATGATAACGAATATACATACAGATTAACCGCTAAAAATTGGACTTTCGTGATGAGGGTACCTCAAATCGTCATGTTAAAAAAAAAAAAAAAAAAAAAAAAAAAAAAAAAAAGTTAATGTCAAAATGTATTTTCTTGATAGTGAGGATATGAAATATATTTTTTCCTTCGTGAGCAATGTTCGTTGACATAATAAAATGCAGCAAAGCACTTCCATCATTTACATTCGATAGAAAAGAACGTTTAGCTCAATATTGAATACCCCTCTGAATTGTCTATAATCAATATTGTGCACTTAAATTTAGACTTAATTCAAAAATAGCTAACACAAAATGAATTATAATTCCAGCAATATTCACATATAGCTCCAGTATATCCAAATATTTTGGGTAGCCCTGTAAACGAACGAAGAATGATTTCCTTGCAATACGTTCTACACAATATATGCTTTAATGCATATATATATATCATTCCGTTTTGTTTAAAGCGGCCTATAAATGTTATATAATTCTTACCCGAAATTTCACCATAGACATAATGCAGTTGAATTTTTTTGGATGTCCCTGTACAAGAACCATTTGCTTGATCTCAACGATAAGCTTAGTATGGCGTCTCTATATTATACACATTTAGAATATCGAGTTTGGATTTTCAAATACTATTTTTTCTTGAAATATGCAGATAGCAGTCAGATACACAGACCAACCACTAAAAACATGATTTCTGGATTCAGGGAGCACTAAAGCATGTAAATATAATAAAAACTCCATTTTGGAAATTTTATCCAAAAGCAATATATGGGGAAGAGAAAGTATATATATATTTAAAAAAAAAAAAAACATAAATTAATGCTTATATGTTCTGTTTACACAGCATAACAAAATGTTAAAGTATGCTTCTACTATTTTTATTCTAGTTAAATTATTTTCCCTCACAAAACTTATAAATGCTTCTATCATTGTTCGTTTTAAATTTTTAATATATTTCCAGTAAACATTAAATGTACAATTTTATACTGCCATCTAGAAGTGTTAAATATGGAACGTATTAATTTTAAAGTTTGTAGAATTTTAACGTAATAAGTATACCTGAAACTAACTCGAGTTTGAAAATTTCCAATAAATTAAAGACTAAATAATAATGTTTGAAATATTTTAGAGTGTGTTTTACATAAAAGGACTTTCAAATCTGTAGGAAATGAGAAAAATATGATGATAAAATAACGACTGCATAATTAAAGAATGAAAATGTTGTAAAGTACTTGTTTGGGTAAGCATAAATCCTGCTGTCATATCATAAATAAAGTTTTGGCGAAACCATAAAGATGCTAGTATTGATACTCGCAGTTTAAAGATATTAATATTAGGTTTTAGTGGCAACTTCATATATCTAGTTTTAAAATTATAAGTCTGAACATAAAATTAAAATGTTACTCTCTATAAAGTGATCTTTATACGATGAAGAAACAATAGCATTTTCTTGAATTTGACAGTAATAAAACAAAGCGTTTGGGCCAATATAAGATAATTAAAAAAGCATCTAGGAAACATTTGGTGCATATTTGTTCTTGTTTGCATGTGTAAATGACTTACGTTATCTAATGCGTAATAAATATCATGTTGGAAAAACAAAATTTTACGAACGGAAATTTTGAAAAAGGAAGAGAGGAAGGCTTGTAATACGAACATTTTTATTTTTTATTTATATTTATTTTTTATATCATAGCAAAACATCCCCTCTCCTACTTCATTACATTCACAATATCCTAATGTATTATAAAAAATTATTTCTATATGTTTAAATTTTCTTACACTTATAACTGTGAAATCTTCTGGTACTATTTCTAATTCAAATCTATATTGTAAAAGTTGTTCAGAAAGTCCACGAAAATTAGGTTCTTGAAATGTCAATTAACGCTAAAGTAAACATATGAATAAAAATCAGTTAAAAAATTATTGGTTTAATTAATTAATTAATTAATTTTCTTATAAAAAGTACTAAACGTATTTTAACACATACATAAATTAAAAAACGTACTTCGAAATACTTCATTATTTCATTTTAACCAAAAGTATTTACTTAAAAATTTACAAAATATGCTTTACGATTTGTGCAATTAAGAAATTAATGTAATGCCATTTTGGATTATAAAAACAAGAACGTAATGTCTTACAATGCTTCTACCCGGTTTAATAATTTTTAATCCAAGAAGGTATAATATTATGAATTTTTAAAATTAATGCGAATTAATTTGTTTACTTATATTTCTCTAAATTATTAGACCTTTAAAAACTTCCCATTGAATCCTAAAAAAAAAAATCTATAAAAATATGTAGATTTTTCTTTAGTCATTATGCATTTATTTAAGAGTATTTCTACACAAAGACAGAGACAGCAACCGTGAATTTTGGCTTCGAAACCTTGCAGATGGTAGGTGTCGAGTTTAAATGCAGATAATTTCGATATCCTAGTCTTCCAGAGATTGAAAAGTTTCCGCCGAAACATGCTGGAATACTGATTATGATTGTGTTGAATGGTGCCCAATATATCTTGACATAGTAGATAATTGTCTTCATATAGATAAATATCTTAAATCCACGCATACACATGAGACATAAATAAACATGTAAGATATAAACAGACCGGTTTCAATTTCATCTCATGTTTTAGTTTCATATAAAATGTGATTTAAAATAAAAAAGTATAACTGATACCGAAAATTATACTTAGTTTGCATTTTTCGCCTTAACCATGAAATATATTAATAAGATTGCTTACAGTAAATTACGCTTATCATTTCAAAAGTTTTGATTAAATAAAAAAAAAGCATAAAAAATTAATCTAAATTATCCCATGTTTAATTTTTTAAATTGTAGTTGAAAATACATTGCAATAAAACTTAAAAAAAAAAAAAAAAAAAAAAAAAAAAAAAGGTTTATTTATGTAAAATTAGATAGATTCGCTGTTGTTATTTACGTTTATTCCTTTGCAAACACTACATAATCATATAATTTTATACACAGATATCGAAGAGAATAATAATAATCATAATTCTGATGATAAACTATCTGAATTAGTGTAATCCTGTGATTTTACAATAAGAAATTCCGATTAAAACTCATTAAACAAGTAAAATGTAGTTTCGGCATTCAAGAATCAACACACTTATGTACATACACAAAGTAAGTACATTGCGTTTTATTTATTTATTTTGAGTGTGTGTTAAAAACAAAAGACAACAACAACAACAAAAACAACTACAACGAAACAGGTTCATATACATGCACTGGTCACTTGTTAAAATTATTTCTTTTACATTATAAAAATTGTTATACATTATATATTTATTAATATTTCCACAAAAGGTATTTGAAAAAAAAAATTTGTAGTAATCTAGCATATAACAACGTTCTAATACATATATTTTTCTCTCTTTCCAATAAATTGAATGCTTTTTATAATTCATTTTCTTTTTCCTGTTTAGTCTAATTTTCCCTGTTTAGTGTTATATTCAGAGAAAAGTGTTTAAGTTCATAGAGAACTGAATGTAACTAGAGTAGCAAATATGATTAATCATAAACCATATAATATTTCCATTACAGTTTTGATTAATTTACTATATTTAGAAATATGTTGTTTTCCTTATTTGTAAAATAATGATCTTAAAAATGCATATATTTAAAGCCAAGAATAAGACATATACGTAGAGGCCAGTGTTGCCAGACTTGGGGACTTTTTTATTCAACTACCACCAATAATTTTGAGAAGAAAAATTTGACATACGTAATAGACGATTAATCTTCGATGTGATTAGGCAATTGTTGCAATAAAAATTTGATGGTGGATGTTGAATAAAAAAGTCCCCAAATCTGGCAACACTGGTAGAGGCTTAGAAAAAGAAATTATATTAACTATACATATATTTATTTATGCACATCAAGTAAATTCAAATAAGTAAAATTTTAACAATTATTGCATTGTGATTGTTCGTCTGTTTTCATTATAAGGTTGAAATTCATCATGCTGAATGTTTTAATGATGATTAAGAATTTTAATTAAACCTGCAAGATGTTTACTTATGTCTTTTGGGATGCTATGATAATTTAATTATAAGATACAGCTAGATTTGTGGTGTAGGTAAGCAGATTACTGAATTAAACTTGCTAGAAATTTTTGAAGTGAGATGAATGAAAAGTTTGCTTGAGTATTCAAGTTCAATTTCAAAGCCACCAATCTTTTTTAAAATATACATACATTAACTTAACATAATGCGTTTGAAATAGTTTTTTAATCTAAAATAATAATAATAATAAATAAATAAATAAATCTGAATCAATAATGATTTTCTTTTTTATAATATATATATATATATATATATACAAAATGGTATTATTTTAATCTCTGAACTATACCAAGCCATGTGTAATAATTTGTTAATCTTAAAAAAAAAATAAAAATAATTGTTATTAATTATTACTAATGACAAGAAAAATAAATTGTTCGGAAGTGCATTTCTAACTCCTTATTTTATTTCAACACATTTTAAAGTATTTAAATACATTTTTTTTTTATCTTCTTCTAGATATAACGTTGCATATTTCATGAAACATTATTCTGAAAAAGTCAACGTGCTATAAACGTAACATATTACATTTCATGAAATTTTAATTTATACTAATCATTCATTTATTTTTATAAAATTTATCTGTTTTTATAAATTTCCCAATATAAGTGCAAGTTAATATTCCATTTTTGATTTTACTGATACTTGATTGTATTTTTCCTAATACTATCATAATATAAATTTTCATTTTTTGAACATTATTTAATGATAAAAACATATATTAGATAAATAAAATCTTAGACTTATAAAAAATAAAATTTATAAATTTTTATCTATATACATTTGTTTCTTTTATTTTAAAAGAAACTATCAACAGTATATTTAAAATTAGTAAAATTTTATAAACATTATCAGTGGTTTTAATTATTCCTTACATTTTAAAAGCAATTTAATTTATCTGCTATAGAATGATATATTAAAAAAATTAAATATCTTGAAATTGTAAACATTATATTATACTGCTACTATACGTAATAGTAAACAAGGAATATTGAAAACACAACATTTCTTATGAAAGAAATATATATTTATTTCAAGAAGGTACCATACTAATTAGTTTAAAAATAAACACATATAATAGCAACACATGGTTTAACCATTTATAATATTATTGAAAAAAGTTAGTTTATTTTTAAAATAAAAATATGTAGACTAAATTTTATCACTAAAAATACTTCATTAAAAATTATCATGATTTTTCTATAGTCATATTTTTAATTTATTATAACTGATTTTCAAAACAAAGCTTAAAGAAAATAAGTTTTCTGACAGATAATAGAAGAAATATTGCAATTTAATTTGTACTTTTTTCAAAAATAAACTGTTTTATATTTTAAAAGTTTCGTGTGTGTGTGTGGGGGGGGGGGGGGAGTTAAATGCAGATTTATTATAATAGAGTTTAGCCAATATCTCATTTTCATGATCTTCCATATATCATTCTAATGACACCTTACACCTTTCCTCCTATCCTTAATGACACTTTTCCTCCTTTCTACTTATTAAAAACGCCTTTTCGATAAAAATTTTGTCAGTGCAAGAATAGCTATCATTTAATTCCCATTTCTCTTAAGTAAAAGTATAATACATCATGACACAAAAATTAAAAAGTTCCATTAAGGATTAGACATATAAAAATGTGATAAACTTATAAAAAAAAAATTAAAAGCACACCTCCATATCCACGGCATTTCATTTATCTGATCTTTAAATGAGAATTGTTTCAACTAATAATATTTAAGATTTTATACATAAGACAAGTGGTATTTTGTTTGAAGTAGTATTATAAAATTAGATTTCAAATTATAAAATATTTGTTTTACAGATTGATAAGTATTTCAGACGTATATAGATATATATGTATATCTTGAAAAATATCCCTTTTATTAAAAAAAAAATAATAAAAAATAGTGTATTTCATTGTCCTTCAGTATTTGCATGACCTAGGTCGCTACGCTCATTGTAAAAAGCCTTCATAGTGAATATACATTGATTTGTATTATTAAATACACTTATATCCATGAATTAAGGATAACTCAGAATCACACGGAAATCGAATTTTAATGCAAAAATTTCACCTTTACAAATACCACACACATCTTTAAGAATAATATGCAAATTATAGGAAGCCATCAGATGACGCTTATATGATGTTACAATGACGAAAGTGTAAGAAGGGGGTATCTAAGGAATGGGAGCAAAGAAGGAAAATTTTTCACAAGCGTTTTGTATGCCGTTCAGCGCCACAACCGAATAGTTATGACATAGAGGACGCGTGCAGATAATTTTTTACGCGGTAGAATTATCTGCTGACTAAAATGTGGGCGTGCGCAGACAAAAGTATCGGGAAAACTTGGAATCACCCAAAGTGTCATCTCTAGGCTTTGGCATCGATTCCAAAATGATGGAAATGCCAGTCGACGTTACAGTACTGGTCGGCCCCGAGTTACAATGCCAAATGACGATCGGTTTTTGGCAGTAACTGCCAAAATAAGCAGAAAAAGCACAACATTAGTCCTGTCTCGTCAGCTGTCTGCAGCCACGGGTGCCACAGTTTCAAGTCAAAACTTGTATAGACGTTTGGGAGATATTGGTATATATTCTCAAGGCGTGTTAAATGTGTTCCGCCCGCGGCAATGCATTGTTGCCAGCTGTTAACTTGGAGTAGAGAACATGCAATGTGGACAGCGGCACTGTGGGCTTGTGTGACGTTTCCTGATGAGTCCAGGTGTAACTTTTAGTGTGATTCACACCAGACTTTCATATGTAGAACGTCAGGTACCCGTTACCACCAAAACAACATCATTGAACGACACCGTTACTCTGGGGCAGGAGTGCTCGTTTGGGGGAGGGGGATATTGGGCACCAGAACAGATCTGCATGTTCAAATCGGTACCATTACAGACCAGATTTATCGGGAAATCATTCAGCAGGAACAACACGTACGTTTGTTTAGGGGTGCCATGGGTCCAGAATTTATGTTTATGGATGACAATGCTCGTCCTCACCATGCAAACATTGCACACGGATGCCTACAATCTGAAGCTATCACCCGCCTGGAATGGCCAGCCTTCTCACCTGACTAGAATCTGCTAGAGCATGTGTAGGACATGCTTTTCCGACGAGTTGTAGCCTGTCAACCACCGCCTACATGTGTACCGGAACTTCGGAGAACATTGCTTACTGAGTGGAGTAATCTTTCCCAAGATCAGATCGATAATTTAATACTCAGCATTCCTAGGCGTTGTAAGGACTGTATTTCATCATCTGAGAGACATACAATGTATTAACCATCACACCAACCATGTAATGTTAAGTTTTTGTAAGAGAGATATTTTTTGTAATTGCTTCAGGGAGCAAAAATCGTAGTTTTTATAAATGGTATCCTACATAAACCACCTTTTTTCGTTCTTGACCTTTTGTTTAATAAATAGGCTTTTTGTTTTGCTTTTGAACCTTTATTTGCAGAAGCTAGCATTATCCTTAATTTATGGACATGAGTGTACATTTCGTATTGCTTTAACCCGGGTGGAGTGCGGGTAACTACTGAAAACTAATTTTCCTGAACATAAATTCAAATCGAATTATCATCTCAATTGCCCTAACTATATATTTTTTTTATGATAATCGTTCAAGTCATGCCCTAGAAAACCAGCTTTCTACTATGCTTTGTGCTTGGTAAAGGCACAAGCGACTGCTTATATTATAAGCAGCTGCATCATTTCTAAAAAAGAAGATAATTCAGTTCAGTTTTTTATTTGAAACATACTTCTATATTTTCAAGATAATGAAATTTCTGTCATATTCCTCTTTGGGTGGAGTGCGAATTACCAGTGAACGTTAACTATCCTGAAGATAAAAATATTTCAGATTAAAATGTCATCTAAAAAATACAATAACTCTGAATTTTTATCAAAAACACTCAAGAAATTTCGGAAAGTAAAAATACAAAAAGACGTTTTGTGCCATTTTTCTCGGGCAAAGAGCTCTACCAGTTAACTCTATTTAGTTCGAGGACGAGGCTAATTCCGATTGTTTTTTAAATTGAAAAATCGTCTATATCTAAATTTATATAAAAATCCTTCCAGTAGTTTCTAAAAAACCCATGTCGACATTCCCCGTATTCGAGTATTCGTGCATCTCTGTTCAATAAAAGCAGAGACGTGTGTTCTACGAAATCCAATCATTTTTCCACTGAAGAAAACTGTTTGTCCAAAAAAAAAAAAAAAATCTATTATTCATAACAGTATTGACTATTAATTTTGTTATACCCTAACATATTTTGTTTTATTGATGTTTTCCCCCTTAAATAAGATAATTAATTACAAAATTTGATTTAAGTTTTTGATATAATTTTAATAATTTTAATTTACTTCTAATTTATCAATTTTATTCTTTTAATAATATGTACTTTGAAGTTTTTTATTATATATAATAATCTGTTAGATAAGGTATGTACTTTTATATACCAGCAAAGTATTTACATTATACAAAAAAAAAATAATGTAGTACAAAAAAAAAAAAAAAAGAAAGAAAGAAAGAAAGAAAGAAAAAGAAATAAAGAAAAAAGAAAACGGAATAAATAGCCCATTACACAATTACATAGAAAGTATTTCTTATTAATAAGGCTGCTAATCAAAACAAATGATAAAAAGTATACATATTTATATACTTCTTTAAAAACATCAACAATTTTATAAAAGGAAATACTTTGCATTTAAGAAAGTCACATTAACACAAATCAAGATTAATATTGGCGCCAAAGTTTAACATTCAAATCAATAAATATTATGTAAATATTTGTTCTATTTGAAAATATTGAAACGATATTTAGAAATGAACACTCTTTTTAAGCTTTAATATTTTAAAGTGAAAGTCATAGCTAATATGTTATAATATTTATAAACAAAATGTACTGTTTATTGTAATTATGTTACCAAAACATAATTTTTAAAAGTGTACAAAAAAGAAAAACATTCAAGCTTTACTTATCTAGATTTTATTGGAATTTTCGTACATTAAAAATGGTTATTTAAGCGATTTTGTTAATTTAAATAAAGCTGCTATTAAATTAATTTCACTTATTATATGATAAAAAGTACTAGGCATTAATTCTTATTTAGAAATTTAAATGTTACTTTATTTTATGAATTTATCTGTCCATTAAATATTAATATAAAACATATTTGAAACACTTAAAAAAAAAAAAAAAAACATGAATTTCATTTGAATGTTTTTTTATTGTTACATTTAACTTGCTAACATTTTACATTTTCTTTTTCAGGTAAGCAAAATGTTATTTCTTCAATGAAGATTTCTTTGTACAAAGAATTTAGAGGTAGATTGACTTGACATTTTTAATTGAATTTTTACGTAATTATAAAAATCTTTAAAGGAAATTTTAATTTTAATTAAATACAAAGTTATAAATGCAATTAAAAGAAAGAAAAAATACATTTTACAGTTTCAATTTTTAATCGCTGAACTGCGTTATTGAAGGTGTAATCACACATCCAAATTATAGTTTCTTACATATGAATATAATTATACACTTATATGCAGTACATAAAACAATATTGGCGAAATGTAAAAGACGCTATTGAATACATATTTTCATATATATAAATAAGCAGTGACACTCACACTAATTTCTCTTCAACTACTGGTTTTAGAAACCCTTTTATAAAACTTTCTCAGCCCCCGTTTAGTTATATTGCCTTTTTTCATAAGATATTTTATTTAAGATCAAACAATTTTTTAAAAAAAGTAAATTAATTAATTAAAATAAATAAATAAATAAATAAAAGTATTCAGAGAACTTCCATGCACTGCATGCTTTGAAACCGACCTAACATAATTAAAAGTTTTATGTAGAATCCCTATTTTATATTCACAGTACGATATTTAAAATTCTTCGTTTTGTGAGTTATGGTAATTAAAAAAAAAAAAAAAAAAAAAAAAAAAAAAAGATCCGCCACTAAAGGCATTATTTTCATATTCAAGAGATATAAAAACGCGTAATTATTGTAAAAACCAACATCAAAAATTGGTTTTAAAACATCAGTTTGTATAACGAATGAGTAACAAAAGAGCAATTTCTTTGTAGAAATTATAAATTCATAAACGTGTTCAATAATTTAACACAAAAAGAATATTTATGTTCATTCTAATTTTTACATACCTGTATATTAGGGTGGAACGAAAATGGCCTTTTAAATTTTTTTTAGATATCAGTTTGGTAATAGTGGGGAAAAGTTGCCTTTTAGGCTCAAAAGGAAGTAAAAAAAAATTGGATGCGATACTATAATATCTTGAGGTGCCGCAAATAGCTTAAAGTTTGTAAAAACATTGAAAAAATTGAAAAATAAAAAATAGGCCTTTAAATTTTTTTTTTTTTTAGATTTTATTTTGGAAATACTGGGGAAAAGTTGCCATTTAGGTTAAAAAAGAATTTTTAAAAATTTGGTTGCAATATTACAACGTCTTGAGATGCCACAAAGAGCTTAAATTTTGTACAAAAATTGAAAAATTATACACTTTGATAAATTATTTTTTATGAATTTCTCCTACATATAATGTTACAACAAATCGTTTCAAATACATATATAATATAAACATTAGAATTGGGAAAAAATATTATATACAAAATATAATAAAAATAAAAAAATATTTTGTAATGTTAAATTTTGTAAATTTCTTACTTCTGTATTCTTAAAAATTGCAAATGTTACAGCTGCAAAATGTTTGTTTCTACTTCATTTACAAATTAAACTGTTTTTTCGTATTAAATTTTGGCATTTTCTCACGTGAGTCAATTTTTTTCTCTTATGTATCCTTCTCTTGCGATTGAACTACAGACATTTTGAGCCGATTCGGTCACCAGTTTCACAGCTCTTTCCACTGCTTGCGTGTGGCAAGGAAGCCGGGGTAAGTCGATAACCGGGTCCACTTTACTATTTGGTTCAGCTTCAAATGTCTTCCGTATAAAGTCATTCAGAGTGTCACTTGAAACATGTTTTAATAAGGGAGGTTCAGTTACGTCATTTTCAGGCCATAAGATCATGTCGACGTAATCCTTTGCATCGAAGTTTATCTTTGGAACTTTAAACTTCCTGACTCCCCCTCTACTTTCTGTTCCTGCTTTTAAAACACGTCGTAAACCAAGTTCTCTATGAATTTTGCGTTCATCACATAGCATGGACAAAAGGAGATTTTTCGGGGCAGCCAAATACCCACTTGAATACCCATATCTTTGAATAACCGGATCTATAACGTTCTTAAGGTCATCTGAGAGATAGCGTGAATATGAGATAAGTTTAAACAGATGTTTGGAACCATAAGTACATGAAAGTTTTAACTTAATATTAAACCACACAGGTGCATACACTTTCACAATGTACTCAGCCAGAGTCTTAAGATTTTCAGTTGGATTTTCAGTTGCCACATACAATCTAAGCACGCGGTTGGCTAATGTCAGCCATCTAGAGTGAGAAAGTTTTCCAGGGTTTCTTAAAGATAAATCTAGTGGGCAATTTCCACTTGATACAGCTATACTCATATCCAATAAATACTTCTGATCTGTACTTAAATCATTTCTGTTATCCAAAAGAGGAAGGTTATTTTCAATTGGCATAAAAGTAACAGCAGGAAGATTAGCACAGTTTTCAAGCTGCTGACCTATTTCGCCTTTAAACTCATTGGGTCCCTTCGTTTTACCATGTAAATGACAAAAAAGGTGTCGCAATGCTAGCTCATTAGCATGGAACATACAAATTAACCATTGTAAAGGTCTTCCTATTTCCTTTTCAATCAAAGAAATCACACCATTATTATGTCCCGTGTTTACAACGGTTCCATCACAGCCAATAGCAGTAAAGTTCAAAAGTTGTTTGTTGTGTTCTCTATCTTCAAGAAACTGCAGTATACTGTCTGCTATGTGTTTTCCGGTGCCAGATTTAGGTGTTACGTGGCCTAAAAACCTTGAGTTTGGTTCCTCTATTAGTGAAACGTGCTCTTCTGAAACAACTTTTGTGTACAACTTAGTTCCTTTCTTTTCTCGAATAATTGTTTTGTCTTTTCTTCCATCAAAAAACAATCCTCTAATTTCGGTTATCGGACGATAATGACTGTCATTAATGAGATCTTTTCGATTTGTTGATCTTGCTCGTCTAATTTTCATTCTGTCTATTACATTGGTTTTGCCTTCTTCTGTGATTACACCCAAGTCCTGTAAAGCGGCACTTGCTATTGCTGCAGCAGCTCTATCTGATATTCCGACACTGTCAGCAATGGAAGCTACAGATGACAATTTAATACGCATTTGATTGTTTTTCACTTCTTTCAGTTTTGAAGGCCCTGGTAGATGTGTGACTTCTTGTATATTTGATGGACCTGGTTGGTTTGCCTCTTCTGGTAAAGAACAATGCTGCCTTTCAGCTCTGTCATTGTTGCCAGTAACCGTTTCTAATGCACTGGTGTTTTTTGTCCGTTCTTTATTAAACTTAACTATTCTCTGTAGTTCTTTACTTTTTCTGACTTCTTTCTTCCTCAAAGTGCTTGTGGTAGCTTTATCAATATTACCTATAACCATTGCCCGGTTAGAACGTTGATCTTTCAGAAACTCTTGTTCCATAATAGGTACATTTTTATTTTATACAAGTACAAGTATTAAAGTTTGCACACTTACAGGCAGCAATATCAAATAAACGTTTCGCTTCTTCTCTAAATTTTGCAAAGTTGCAGTCAAACTTATCTGACCCTTTTCTGCTTTTAGACCTTAATAAATTCCTATATTTACAATGATAAGCTTTTATCATTTGTAAAATTCTTTTGCTAGAAACAACGGGAATGCTCTTGACAATATTTGTTCTATTTTGGGAACTAAAATGTTACATATTTCACTTACAGTAGGATCCTTCTCTGAAGCAGTTTTGAGGTTATGCCTAATATAACAGTAACACTTCATAATGTATTCGTAAGTAGGCAGTTCAACTTCACACAAATCACCAAATTTCCCAAAAATGGGACATTCCGACATTTGTCTTGTCTTCACTATTTTAGACTGAGCCATTTTTATTCTCAAAAATAAAGTATTATGCAAACTAAAACTAGCAAAATATACCTTAAACGGTGCGGAGACGTCCACTCAACTGAACTTCGCAAAGCCTGACACCTGCTCTGAGCTTGTCAGGTGTCACGTGTCAGTACAAGCAGACAAATCTCCGCCTCCTTCCACCCCCCTTCTCCCTCACAACATCTGCTCCGGCGATGACTCATGCTTCCTGATGCCAATGCAATAGTAAAACTGTTTCTATTCATAATAAAACGCCTATTTGAAATATTTTGTTTTATAATCGAGACCTGCAAAAAAACCCTTTAAAATATAGCAAATATTTCAATTTTATGAAACTTTAATGTCCTTGCGGCACCTCAAGACGTACTCCAATCGTTTTCATATTTTTAATTTATATTATCTACACCAAAAGGCAACTTTTCAGCGCTATTCCAAATTAAAAATCAGAAGTTGGTTTTATCGTTTTTTTTTTTCAATTTTATGAAACTTTAATGTCCTTGCGGCACCTCAAGACGTACTCTAATAGTTTTCATATTTTTAATTTATCTTATCTACACCAAAAGGCAACTTTTCAGCGCTATTCCAAATTAAAAATCAGAAGTTGGTTTTTTCGTTCCACCCTACTGTATATTATTCGTAAGTTGTATACGTAGCGCATAGCTTGTTTAAATTTAACACTGTAAAAGAAATACTCAATACCACTTGAAATATACACTAAGGGATTTCTATATACACTACATTTTAAAAAAATGGCCGGACGCTTTCGAGTTCAGTTTTTTTTTTTTCAAATATCTTAAAAAGTTCTTTGTGAATCATCTTGAAAATTCAGGAGTGTAAATAACTTGTTACATTTCATATATTTCAATGAAAGTTTTGCTCTGAAAATAAAAGGAAGACTACAATAAAAATAAAAAAACAATTAAAATGTTTGGGATCACCCAGTAATAATTTATGCTTGAAATATAATCTAGCTGTAGTATGTTATTATAAGACTCTTTATAATCAGAATAATTTTTTATGAGTTTACCACACATATTCATGGGGATAGAACGGTTTCTTAGAAAAGTACGAAATATTTTTTTTGCTTTTTAAACTATAAAACACAAAGTATTAAATGTAGTGCAAAGCCATTTTCAGGAAAAATCATACACAATATTAGAGAGAGCATACTGGAATAACTTCTGAAATACTGAATTAATTCGAAACAATGTTGGAAATTGTACTTATCATACAAAACTCTTGAATAATGTAGCTAAGTAACTTTCTTCACAATTTTGTTTCCCAGTTTTTATTACGGTCGAAAATAAAACTTTAATAGATAAATAAAAAATAGATATCGAAAAGAATATTACATTTAAATAAAATATGTTAAATGAAAATTAAGATGACTGATCTTGAATAAAATTCAGAAGCATAATATCTGTTTATTTTAAGATGTTCAGTAAAAAAAAAAAAAAGGAGAAGCAGTAATAATAAGCTTTATTTCTATGTGCTAGATTCCTTGTATTACGTAACATTTGGCAAGCAATAGTAATAATAATTAACTAAAACTGCAAGAACAAAGACTAAATGAATAATAGTTTTTTAAAAAATATCGTTTGAAACAAAAACTTTAAGACGATTTTTTGGCACATTTCTTTTCCCAAATTGAAAACTTGAAATTGAATGCCGCTCTTTAAAGTTATAAATTTTGTTTATAAATAAAATTTTGAGAAAGAGAGATTGTTAAAAGAAATAAATCTCACAGAAGGAAAATATCGTTTGCTAAATGTCCCAGAAGATGAAAAAGATAAGCAGAATACTACTATCATACCTCCTCTTAAAACTTAAAAGAAAGAAAATGTAACTAGATCGTTCACATCGCCTTTCAACTTGCTAAGGGATTTATACTTTCATTACTTTAAAAATAACCAAGTCCCTATTCGCATTTCTGTTATACAAGAAACAAAGTTTGGTTTCGTAAAGAAGTTTGAGTTGATTTTTCTAAATCAGAAAAAGAAATTTATACAAACAAAAATAACACTCCATATCAGCAAAGATAATTTGTACGGTGTTTTTTCACTAGGGATTTTCTTCCCCTTTCAATGTATTTTCTTTCAGAAGTAAACAAAAAAATAGTTTAGTCTGAAAGTATATCAACACGCTGTTATAATTTCATGTAAAAATAAATAAATAAGTAAACAAAGGTTTTTACTAGGAGAATTTTGTTTGAAAATATGTATAAATATTTTAATAAGCAAATCATAAATAAATAAAAAGCTTTAAAAAAGTGTGTATTAATAAATTATTTTTTCCTAATACTATATTTAAAAAAAAATCTTTTTTTTTTTTTTTTTTTTCTTTATTAAAACATATTATTTTTGTAAATAACATAATCATTTTAAAGTTACACAACTTAAAGATTTATACTACATCAATATTAATCCATGTATTATTTTAAACTGAAATTAGAATGATGTAAAATACCTATGAAAAAGTATATTATAAGAAGAAAAGGGAGGTTTTAATATTATTTAGGTATTTTTTTTTTTTAATATTAAACATTATTACAGAATATATTGAAAATTATAAAACGCGTGCATGTTAACGTTTCAATATGTCTGTAAATCTTCTAACGCTATAATAGACAAGCTAATTTATGTATAACATATATCCAAGCAACCTGAAAACGTGCAAACATAGAAAAACTCAATTCCGAAATGCTGACTCAAAAACAGTGTTTTCTCTATAATTATATGGGTAAAAAGAAATAAAAAAATGGCTTTATGTTTTCGTTTCAGATCGCTATGTATCGAACAATATACGATCGCACCAACGAAAAATAACATTAATAATTCCACATAAATAATAAAATAATAATAAAAAAAGTTTGTACATTGGAGTTTTAGTACACACCAAAATGTATTAAAAATACCAATTTAAAAGATGTAAACGTAAGCGCTAGATTTCAATATGCGGAAAGGGTTTGGCCTTTAAAGATGTCCCTGATAAGTTCGTAACACTTAGAATATTACCGTATTGTATTGTGATCGATAATGGTCCTTTTTTAATAATCACACATTTAATATAAACAGACAGATATTCGACCGAGCAATAAATATCTGAGTTATAATTTTTGTAGCATCACACATTTAAAAAAAAATATTGAAAAAAAATATTGACGTACTCTTTCATTTTACAAACCTTACTGTTATGAAGAAGACACAGTAATTATAAAATTTATTTATAGAACAATAAGTGATTCATTATTTTTTTTATATCCAAAATATGAGCAACTTATAATTTTTTCAGTAAATATTTATTATACAAAAAACTTTATATATATATATATATATATAGATAGATAGATAGATAGATAGATAGACAGATAGATATAGATATATATTTACAAAATACGAAAAATATTAGTTTATTAAAAAAAAAGTACCGGAGAAATTGCTTGAAAAGCAAATATATTATAATTCTTTAACTAAATTTATTTAAATTTGTTCTCTTAGACAGTGAATGACCACACACAGCCTACTAAATAAATACATAGTTTTTTTGTAGATGAGATCACGAATCGTCATAAAAAGGAACGTAAAAATACGGTTGCATGTATTTATAATTTCAACACATGCACGGTGATATTCTTTCTAGAAATTTGTCAAAAAATTATTTTATTTAAATTATATCTTCTAGAACAGATTCACAGTTTCTAAAAATATATAAATGTACATGTGGCATTTATTAATAATGACATTTACATTTTTCTCCCTTTTGTTATTTAAATCTGTGTCTTTAACACGTAGTATTTCATTTTCTTTATGTCACATGTTGTTAGGAAACCAATGCTTTCAGCAAATTTCCTCAGACTAATCACTTTGGGGAAAGACTTAATTAGTTATTTACTTAGTTATATCGTTTATTTAACAACACTTCAGAGATATAGATAATAAGAACAGATGATTTTGCTTAAATAAAAAAAATCTTTACTCTTAATTCTTAAAATAATTATAATAATAATAAAAGAATTACTGTATACTGCATTCTAAATGCGTTATATTTCATATGCGTCATTTTAACTTGTAACTTTCTAAATTCTGAATGAATGTGGATTGTGGAAATCTGTCTAATGGTGTAAAGCATTTGATCTTCGTAGAAATATGGATGATTTCGATATATTTTCCAGATTATTATTATTATTTTCTTTTTTTTATTACACTAGAGGCATAATAGTACCATAATTGAAGGACAATTTCATAGCTTCTCAAATGTTCTTAGCACTGTGCAAGAAAAGTTTCGATGCAATATTGGCAAATGACATAGTGCATTTGACTCGGATTAAATTATAAATATAAAATATAAAATAACCTATAAATAAATGCAGTCAAAAACTTAAAAAGGAAACATAGGGACTTTCTTACTATGACCTCCTTTTCGTTAATTATGTTACCCTCCCTGATTTTTTATTTATTTTTTATTTATTTATTTTGAGGAGGGGAGGGAGACGATTTAATTTTCAAATCATTCTTTGCTTTAATTTTTAATTTTTAATTTATTATTATTATTATTATATATGCTTTATTTTTCTGAACTTTTTGCGCAGTAAGTATATTATGACTTTTTTTTTTTTTTTTTTTGCATTTATAATTATAAGTATATATATATATATATATATATATATATATATATATATATATCGATAAAATTCTGTACAATTTATTTATTTATTTATTTATTTATTTATTTTTTAGATAATCATAAAAAGTATAAATTTTAAATTTATCATAAAAGTCTTTAGTAGTTTCAAGGAAATATAATACGTTGCATAGACATACATTTAAAAAAGCAAATTCATGTTATTGTAACGGAAATTCGGTAAAATAATTAAAAAGTATATACATAAATTAAATTAGCACCTCTTCCCCTTTAAACCTAGTGCGTAACTGTTCACAGATATTTATGCAAATTGACATAAATATTCTCTATTTTAAAGTAATATTTTGCTATATCTAATGTTTATATTCCATTTCTTCAATATAATACACTTCAAGAGACTTTTGACTTATGAAAAAAAAAAAAAAAAAATCGAAACAATATTGATAGAACAACCGCTTTTATTTCAAAATTATTCTGAAAAATTATGATTGATTATTATAATTTGAATATTTACAAAATACAGTAGCCGCCGCTTTATCAAATCACTGGTTAATAAAATTAGCCGCCTAATCGGATCAAATTGCTGAGTTCAGATGCAAATTAATACAAACCGCCGCTTAATAAAATCAAAAGAAAATGTCTTCAACAGTAAAAATGGCCATGTTTGTATACTAAACAACAGATTATATTTTCTCACCGGATTTTTTAAATGAAAAAAGAAACAAAACCTAGCAAGCCATTACATTATTATTCTTTGTCAAAAAAGAACAAAAAAGAAAAAGGAAAGAAAAAAATGCCCCGCCATGTGTTGTAGTTAAGAATTCAAGGAATGGATTCTTCATACGATTGGCCAATGAGTATTTTTTTCTGTCTTAAAATATTCAAATAGAGATTCTATTTCATATTTAAAAATAATAATATATGCAAACGGATAGTTTTTGATTTGAAGGTAAAACGTGAAATTTTGGTAAAGTATGATGGTTTTCTTAAAATGTATAGTCAAAGGAAGGCGACATCGAAGCTTGAAATTTCTCATTTTGCTTCATGTAAACATAATAATAAAAAATAGTGCCTGCATTGTTCCAAACCGAAGAGTGAATCGCAAGCGAAAATGAATAAGGAGAGCAGAAGTCATCAACGGAGCACTTCCAGATAGGTCCAAGAATGTCAGGTCAAAGAAAATTTCCATCTTTTACGTAATTTTGTCCTTTAAAGCTGAAAATTTTACATTATTGATAAGTAGCAAACACTCAATTAATACGGATGGCTAGTTGATAGATGGAAGGGCGAAGAAGAATTTCTTTCCATATTTAGGTAATGAATACTCTTTTATTGAGTTCTTACATGTTCGCCGGATATAATAATCAGCCGCTTAGTAAAATCATTTTGATGAAAACAAACGTGATTTTATAAAGCAGCAGCAACTGTATATTGTACTCTATTATATGGTTATAGATCATTATGTACAATGTTAAACAATGCATTCTACATAAAACTCTTATAATTTTTTACAATAATAAAATACTTAAAAACGTTTTTTAATAATTGTAAAGACTTTAATAAATAACTTCTTTTAAAATCATAAGTTATTACATAGTAATAACATACCATACATAGTAATAATAATGACACATATATTACTATGGCATATATATTTTATACATATATATTGCTGTATTCAAAAAATGGGTGAATTTCATCGTAGAAAATTGCTTGAAGAAAAGCAATATGTTTATAAATTCAAAGCTTCGGCAAAGAAACAGAGGCAAAAAAGCTTTTTGGTTCAATTGGTTTTGAAAATCTCTGAAATGTTATCACCATTTCAATTTTAATATTTGGTATAGCCTGAGAAAAGGAGAGACAAATGCCATGCAGCTTGATGCCTTGTCGAGTTTATTTTTATTTATTTATTTATTTATTTATTTATTTTTTAAAGAGCAGTAGGAAAGAAAATTTTTGGCTCTTTACATCAAACATATTTCATATTTCACTTGAGACATCTATAGAAACAGACAAATTAAATATATATATATATACAGATTAAAAGAAAAAGAAAAAGGACTATTATAAGTGAAAGTAATACAATGTTAAGTCTAAATGTATAAAATATCACTTAAAAAAATTATCTAACATAGGTTCTAATCCCTGAAGCATTTTTAAAAGCTTTGAACATGTACAGTGTAACACTAATAGAATTCATTCGTAAATTTAATTAATAATTTTTTTAACGTTTTCACTGCATAGTTGTTTAAGAGATTATTAAGCACTATGATTAAGATCTAAATGCATAAAGTATGTTTGTTTTTATGTATAATAATTTTATATGACAAAGAATCACTGGAAATTGAACAATTTTGCGAAAGAAAACGTAAAGATTTATTTGCATATATATATATATATATATACACATACATTAAATATATCTATTATAGTTTTCGTATTCATATTGATAAATAAATTATTTTGTTTTATATCAGTAACTTTTACGAAATTTAATTACATTAATTTGAAATACGAATAATTGTTTATTATTATTATTATTATTATTATTATTTTAATCTACAGTAACTCATATTGCTATATTTATATACAGGGTGTTTATAAAGTCCCGGACCCATTTTGATGTTTAATAACTCATAAAATAATGAACATATAAACAAACTTGTGGGATTTATTGATGGAATAACTCATATATTTTCTTTTCAGGTTTAAATATCTTTACTTTTGTAAATATCGTCTACGCGTGTGGTTAATTTCAGATAATTTCATTTTCCAGTCCAGATATCTGTACTTTTTCTAAATATCGTCTGCTTATTAATTGCATTTTTCTCTCTTTTGTTTTTGGCAAATATTGCAATGTTATGTTTACTTTTGATGTGTTTGTTCTATGTAGTACTTTTGTATGTGATGTTTTATTCGAGCGGATATTAAGGAGAATGCATACACCACAAGAGAAAGCACAGATTTTATGGTGGTACATAGAAACTAAAACTAACTAGAACCGCTACCTGGCGTGAAATTGACTATCGACTTGATATTCTCCGTGCGACGAAGGGGGCACACGTAGAAGTTCATTGACAAGGGTCATGAAACTTTTTGAGTCTATCTAACCATTTATGTTATTAATTTTAATCTATCTTTATTATTTTATGAGTTATTAAACATCAAAATGGGTCCGGGACTTTATAAACACCCTGTATATTAACAAATTTCCAGAGAGAATTATAAATAAGTTGATCCTAGTATCAAAAATACTAGAGGGTAGAAGATTAAGAAATTTGCATGTTACATCGCGCGAAAAAGAAAATATTATATTAATACACTCAAAAAGGATATAAAACGATATAAATTTCACGTTTTTTGTTTTAAGAATCTAAATGTAACAACTATTGTAGAATAGGTATAATTTTATTGGAGCCATTATTGCAGTATAATTTTCACATATTCTTTTGTAAAGAAGATTTTTGTATAATTGGCTTTTGTTATTTTAATAACACATCGACATTTTTACTAATAGGAATATTTGTCGTAGGTTTTATGACGTAAACAACTCTCGTATGGGAATTAAAAGTTAATGCAACTAATACATTAAATTGAATTAAATATTCGATCATTTTTTTCGTAAATAAAGACTAGGAAATGTGATGCTAATTATAATCCATATGAAATGAATATTTCCCACAACTAAACATTACTTTCGAAGTGAAACTATTTGACGTAAATATTGGTACAAATAGTGCAAATTCTAGTAGAAATTAAATAAGAAATATCAAATAGTTTCAAATACTGTTTCTTAAATGTATCTTTTTAGTGTAGCCTGATGACTATTAAATAGTAATAATAATGAGGATAATTTTCCTTTTTTATATACGAGGTAGGCACTTTAGTTTTTGTTGGAACTACCTGATTTATGAAATATTCTGGTGTTTAAGTTCGTCTTTATGTTTGATAATTTCTGCAAAATGTTTAGGAGCTGTTGAAATATTATTGGTTTTGTTAAACTCAGAGCGTAAGTAAAATTTTTTCTCCAGCCACAGTATTTAAGCAAAGCTGAATTTTAAATCGTGGGAGTTCAAAATAGCAGGAGTAGAAGGAAGATACATTTTGTAGCTCAGTTTAAGAAAATATAGCATTTTTTTATGATGTTATACAATCGTTACGTAAGACACATGTACTTCGTTCCGTTCACAACGCACTTGATTAAATGAGAGCGAGTAGCCATTGTTACCCATTTTAAGTGAAATAAATCCACATTTAATTTCAGCTTTATTAAATTTACAGTCAGCTTAATTCACTACAACTAGAGGTTACTCAAAAAATATGCGAATTTACTCAAAATTATGTTTGATTTTTAATGATCTTTCACTAATATGTCTATCTAAGAAATACAAAGAAAAAAGAAAATTAAAAGGGTAACATATTAACTAAAAATAATAATAATATTAAACTATGTGTATTTTAAGAACAAAAAAGATTCATTTTACATTATCTACCAATAAGTATTTGGACATTTTCTAATTCAGATATTTTGTCAAATATCTAAACAAGTTCTTTAGGAATCATCTTGAAACTTTGGTAGTGTAAAGAACGTATTATACTTCATATATTTTAGAAAAAGGTGTGTCATGAAGAGGAAAAGGGATCAAGTGAAAAATTAAACAAATATTAATATGTTTTGGATCACCCTGTAATAAGTAATGCTTGAAATGCGTTTTTGTTGTAGCACGTGATTATAAGGATTTTTATAATTATCTGCATAAAGGTTTATGACGCTACCAATTACATTCACGGAGATATAAAGGTTTCTTTAAAAAAATTGCAAGCAAAATGGACACTTTTTTAATTGTAACACGTAGGGTATTTGACCCAGTGTAAAGACATTTTTTGAAAACTTCAAGTACTACATTAGACACAGCATTCTGCAATCAGAAGGCAAACATTTTAAGAATATTTCGAAATATGAGCATAATTAAATATTTTTTAACTACGCATGTGCTAGCTTTTAAAAATATTTATTTGCCTAATTTGATAGCCAAAACCGTTGAGAAACTTATAGTATGAAAACTCCTAACAAATATCGTGTAAATTAAAAAAATTATGAGTGATTGAGTGAACAGAATTTCAGTTCTCTCAAAAAAAAAAAAAAATCTTAACTAGAAAGTGTTTTACTCACATTTTTATTTTGATTCAATCAATGCCAATGGTAATACCGTGTTCGCTGATTGTAAATAAATATTGATAAACCCTATTAATCTTCTTTTTTATTTGAGAAGAACTAAATGTCTGTTCATTTTATCTCTCATATCTTTTCGAATTTACACGATATTTATATGGTGTTCTGGTATATGTTGCTCAATACCTTTGGCTATTAAATTATGAAAAATATTTTTTTTAATGCTGGTATATGCGCAGTTAAATGTTTTTAGAAAAAATGCTAATATTTAGTAGGATATTATTATTTTTGTAGTCTGATTGCAGTCTTCTGTATCTAATGTAGTTACCCAAATTTTCTAAAAATGCCTTTGCACTAAGTCGAACGTGTTATATTTTAAAAAGTGGAAATTATTTTTGTAATTAAAATGAGAAAGAAAGAAAGAAAAAAAACTCAGTTTTATCTCTGTTAATATATGCAGTGGATTCATAAAAAAAAAATATTCACATAAGGAGAAAATGTCTGTTAATTGCATACTTTTGCCCAAAAGGCATTTAAATTCCAAATTTTTACAGGGTGATCCATAATATTTTGATTTTTGTTTATTTTTTAACTTGTTTCCTTTTTCTCTTGAGGCCTTTGACGAAACATATGAGGTATAACACATCCTGTACACTACCAAATTTTTAAGATGATTCTAGATATTTGACAAAATTCTAAATTCAAAAGTGTTCAAATACTTATTTCTTTATAAAATATATAGCTTTGTTCAGCTGTAATAGTTTATTTCCTTATTTTATATATATATTGATTGAATATATTGACATTTTCGAAAATACTGGCATTAAAAGAGAAACTAAAAGAATATATTTAATGTAAAATAAATATCAGAACAAATACGATAAAAAATATCGATTCAACGCTCGTTAAAAGTGATAAAACAGAATTTCAAATACATCTCCAGCTGTAACTAAACGTGGTGCTAGTAGATTCTCCTTTACTAGCAACAATTACAAATATGGCAACAGCAGAGAGAAAAGTTTAGGTTAATACAATCTGGTTGCATTTTACGAGAGGATTTTGTCATAACGACTCTACGGAAATGCAGAAACCTCGTAATTGTGAAATTGTTTCAGTTTAAGTGTCATTTGCATTAAACATACATGCATTTAAAATAACAATTTTGTAGTTTTCAAAATTTATCTTGAAGACAAAGTGTTTAAAATTTAAAATTTAAAATAATTGATTTTCTTTTTATATAAAGGTGTACGTTAAAGAGATTTAAAATTTATACGTTGTTAAATAAAAAAAAATAGTTTCTATTATTTATTTATATTTTTCATTTTGTTTAAAGTAATACATTTTTATTAATGAAACATCGAATTTTTTTTAATGCAATCCCCACATATAATATATTAATTAGCATTCTGATTAATTGAGATCAAATATAATTTTTAGATTTCTTTTACATTAAACTAAACAGTTATTACATACATGTTCCATACAAACAATTTAAATCTTTTTTGTTAAAATGAAATCGGACACTTTTTTTTTTCTAATGTATTGTTGTTAACTAATTTTATTTTCTAAAACAATGCAAAGGTTCTTTTGCATAATTTATAAATGTACGAAATTCAGTTTAAATAAATAGATATATATGCATACAAAATTAGAAAAAAAAAAGTTTTAACTCACACATATTCTTTCTAGTCGCATGCATATATTATATGCGCATTAATGCATTCCACACCACAGATTAAGGAACCAAATGCAATAAACGTTTATAAGTCATAGTTCGCAATTTTTAAACAACATGCATGTATATATCCCAACTATACATCGGCGCAGCATATCCCACTGCGGATTTTGCGCCAATAAAAGCCAACCAACCAACCAACCAACCAACCCAACTATACATCGGTTTATATGTAGTATATTTTATTTAAAGTTAAACGCAAAAATATTTTTATTTTTAAAATAACACAAAATGGATGTTACACAAAATAACATTTTTTCTTCAGCAGTGGTGTTAGCACATTTAAGGGTGTGTGTAAAATAATAATAATAATTATTATTATTTTTATTATTATTGTTTTATCAGTAAATGGTCACAATTTTGTGCCAATATTTGGAACAAATTGCTTTACAATTAATTTGATCACAAAAATAAAAATAATCACAATTATCTCGTAAAATACATTAATCATTTGTTGTTCATAAAATAATACATTTGTCATAGATAAATTGTATGAATGTTGAATTCAAAGGCATCAATAAATATGGTATTTTATGATTGAAAACAAATCATTGAAACCACTGCTTTGTAATACTTTAAACAGACGGGGATTATCACTCGCCTTTCTGCAAAGTACTGTCAGTACCAGTAAGACCAGTAGCCGATTTTCAGTATATTAACTTTTTGTATCATTTGCGCAGATTATTACGTCATCTCATTTGCTGATTGCATCAGACTCATTCTTCTGCTATAAATAAAGGTGCCAGACACGTTTATCGCCAGTTGTTTGTTGGATTTTGTAGTAGACAGTGTTGTTTTGTAATTAATACAATGGATAAAAATCCTATCTTCACTTACTGTTACATCAAGGTCAGAAATATTGACCCTGCATAAAAATGGATATTCGGAACGTCAAATAAGTTCGAGGGTAAATGTGAGCAAGACAGCTGTGCATCAAGTTATTAGTAAATTTAAGATTTTGGGTAAATTTGTGGACCTTAAGAGAAGCGGTCGCCCTAGGAAAACGAATGCTCGTGATGATCATGTGATATGAAGGTTGGTCGTACGAAATTCAAAAACCTTCAGCAATACGATTAGACATTTTCTGTCTGCAATAGGCACCAACGTCAGTCTGAGTACTATTTCAAAACGTTTGGCGAAATATTATGGATTATCATTCCACAAGCTTTCACGGAATCCTCTCATTATTCCAAGAATGAAAAAGAAACGACTCTTAAGGTTCACAAATTTTCCCGAAATTTTAATTTTACCAAAAGCTTGATGCACATCTGTCTGGCTCACATTTACCCTCGAAATTATTTGACGTTCAGAAAATCCAGTTTTATGCAGGGTCAATATTTTTTACCTTCTTGTAACAGTAAATGAAGGTTTTTTACCCATTACAATAACTGCACAACAGCACTGTCTACTAAAAAATTCAATGAACAACTGGCGATAAGCGAGTCAGGCACCTTTATTTATAGCTGTAGAACGTATCTGATGCAATCAGGACATGAGATGAGACAATAATCTTGTGAGGTTCAGACGTCAGAACGTCACCACAGTTGTTTTAATTAAGCTGGATCCAGCAAAGTAGAAAGTGGGGACGGTTAAAATCGCTTCGTCGCCAGTGACTCGGTGAAGGTTGAGGTCGAGTTAGTTTTGTGTCTGCAGGGTGCTGCAATAAAAGACTTAGATTTTGAATGTTAGATAAACTAGAAGTGATTTTTAAAAGGACGGATTGAAATGTAGTGAAAGGAGGGTGTAGGAAGAAGTATAAAATGGCGATGGTTTTAGTAGATGGGTGTGGATGTTGGAGGATATTATAGTGGATGGTGATGAATCTTATTTTGGCGAGTATCGAGAAGTAGAGTTGTGGAGATTTAGTTGCTTGAAGTTAAGTAGTGATGAGTGTTGGTGTGCGTATCTACTAGCATTCGGAAAGGTAAAGTTGGGTCTGAAGGGAATCCTCTGATCCATAGTGAAGTCGTAGTAGCGAAGTACGAGTGCAACCGCCTCTACACCTTCGACTATCTGCTGGGGTGAGATATTTAAGATTAGATAATTAAATTGTTGATTCATATATTTTGATTAAGTAATACGCTGACTGAGCTAAGTTTATTACCAGGCCGCCCTCCCATTAATCTGGTTCAAATAAACTCTTATGGTTTGTTTAATTCTTCTGTTCTCTTAGTAACCTAATTAAGTATTTAAGTTAATATGGAGTTTGCAGGAACGCAAACTCCACAATCTTCACAAATAATGCAGTGAGTTAAAATCCTGAAAATTCTCTACTGGTCTTGAACTTTTGCAAATGCTTCTAATTAGATTTTTTTTTTCTTTTTTTCGAAATGAATCATAAAATTAAAAATTTCTATAATGAAATATTTAAGAAAAATTCACACTATTTGACTAATAGCGGAAGTTTCCCTGTAGTACACAAATTTATTTCACTTTACCAGAATAACACAGAATATTATGTACCATGTCTCACATATTTTGAATGAATTTTTAAAGCGAAGAGCATACATGAATTGTTTAAATTTAATTACTAGTAAATTATGAAAACGAATATATATACATATATTTAAGCTACTGAGATTGTCGTATAGTAATCGTTTTGAACATACATTCAAATGTATGAAAAACTATAGATAAAAAAAAATGCTCTGATATTATATATATGTGTACAATATGATGTTTAAACTAAATTAGCTCTAAAAAGACATAACGAAAGGACGTAGCATAATATCAAGCAATTTTATATGACCATCTGATACCTTTTGGCCTTTCGTAGGTGGTGTTACTTAAAAGTTTTAGGAGAACAATTCTCCTTGATATTCATCTGAATCCGCCCAAGAATGGTTTGAACAAGAAAACAACTACTCTTTTTCCATGGTCAGTTGAAAAGTTACATTTGAACCAAATGGAGATGCTTAGGGTAAACTATATCGGAGAAATTATTCAAATAATATTCAGTTTTTCTCATTAAATGAGCTGAAAAAAACATTATAAAATAATTGCACATTATTTTTTAATATAAACTTGGTCAGTTGAAAAGATTCATTTGAACCCAATGCAGATGTTTAAGGTAAACTATATCGGAGAAATTATTTGAATAATATTCAGTTTTTCTCATTAAATGAGAGGAAAACGACATTATAAAATAATTGCACATTATTTATGAATATAAACTTAGTCAGTTGAAAAGATTCATTTGAACACAACGCAGATGTTTAAGGTAAACTATATCAGAAAAATTATTCGAATAATATCCAGTTCTTCTCATTAAATGAGCTGAAAAAGACATTATAAAATAATTACACATTATTTTTGAATATAAACTTAACTACCTGTTACTTTAACTTAAAACAGAGTGTTCGGATTTATAAGAAAAATATGGAGTCCAATGTCATATTAATTTACGTAATTTTTTGCTTTTAGACAAGTGGTCTTATCATTTGTTAACAAATTTTTTTTCGATTATTGTTTGTGGTTTTGCTTTCTTAATCATTTATTAAATTATTTTAAATTATCGCATTTTAATTTTTTTAAATACATTGTTTCTTGATATATCATGTGCTCTAATTGCAATTAGAACTTTCATTTATTTACAATATTTCAAAATCAAAGTGCTTTTATGTTTTTTTAACGGAGTGTATAAGTTAATTCTCATTTTTTATACACTTTATGCTATATAAGGCCAAAATTATATACAATGAGCGCGCACAGCATAATTTAAGACTAAAGTCTGTAAGTAAGTTTTAATTTTATAAAATTTTTCAAATTTTTTAGCTTTGTAATTTGATTGTTTAAAATATAGAATGACTATTTGTTTCAATCTATCAATTAATGAAAAGTCTCCGTGATTAAGAACTAAAATTTACATGTATGAGATCAAAATTTACTATACAATCCAAAAATATAAACTTTGTTTCCTATTTTTATATGTGAAAAGAATTTTAATAAATAGAAATGACAGGTGGGAAAAATTAACGATATGCTTTAAGCAATCTATTAATGGCTTTTTTGTGTTAATTAGTAATGAATAACTATTGGGAGTTATAAAAAATACAAAATTAGCAAACAGTACTATACTCCTGTGCCTTTTTATTCAGACTAATTGTTACATTTAGATATATTGAACAAAAAATAAATAAATAAATAAATAAATAAATAAATAAATAAATAAAAAATAAATAAATAAATAAATAAAAAATAAATAAATAAATAAATAAATAAATAAATAAATAATACTGTTGCGAATTTTCTGCAATTTTTGGTATTTGCATTATTTCATTATTTAACACTAATAATCTGGTATATTTTGCTTCAATCTTCTTGGAGTTATTTTAATCAAAATAAATTTATGCATTTGTTTAAATATCCATTTGTAACACTGGTACTTTTCATAATTAGAAAAGCGTTTTAAAATAATTTTCAAATTAAACATAGTTTAAAAAAATCGTTATCACTGTTTAACAGACTTATTCAAGGAGATCTGAAAAGTCATTATAATAACTGGTACTCTTTAAATCGCAAGTGTTAGATGAATTAAGAAATTAATATATATATATATATACATATATATATTTAAGTTTAATATAGCTTTGAGATATACCGGGTGATCCAAAAGTCAGGACAAATTTTAAAAATGAATAATTCGAAAATGAATCAAGATACAAAGATACGGTTTGCACCAAATGGATGGAAAAGAAGCCGAGTTTTGTGTGGCAACGAAAAAAAAAATAGTTCTGTTGGCGACCAACAGATGGCGCTGTCGGATTTTATATGTAGGATTATGCAAAGCAACAAACGATATAAAAAGGAGCAACTGCAGCAGGTAATGGTAGTCGAAGCTTACATGCATCGAAATATCGCATTCTCAGTCGCTACTTTAATCACGCATGGCCTCCAAGGTCTCCCGATCTGACACACTGTGACTTTTGGCTGTGGGGATTCTTGAAGTCAAAAGTGTACCGCGACCAACCGGAATCACTAGCAGCACTGAAAGATGACATCCGCCAAAATGTGTCTGCCATAACGCAAGAAATGCTACTAAATCCTGTGAACGGTGTGGTGAATCGTCTCACAGCTGTACTTCTGAATGATGGACAGCACATTGAGCAGTTATTGTAGTAGTACTAATTAACTGTAATTAAGCTGACTTGTAAGTTATCAGCACTTTTTTCATTTGTAAATCATCTTTTGGTGAAATAAAACACTATATTTTTTTTTTTTTTGCCACACAAAACCCGTTTCTTTTTCATCCGTTTGGTGAAAACCGTATCTTTGTATCTTGATTCGTTTTCGAATTATTCATTTTTAAATTTTGTCCTGACTTTTGGATCACCCGGTATTTTTATATATAGCAAATGGCCATTTTCATAGATTTCGTAAACTTATGTACTTTCTTTGCATGTTAATATTTTAATTTATTCCAGTCGTTGTAAATCGAATTTTACCATTTTGTAAAATTAATTAAAAGACACTCGAGAGATTTCCCTTTTAATTTTCATCTAATTAGAATTAAACGAACTTACTTCAAGGTGATTAATTTTTTAACAGAAATTAGAGCTACAGTTGCTTGAAAATAGGGCAAATTTTTAACTATTTTAACACGAATAGTTTTTATTATTATTATTATAATTTTTTTAGTGTTTACGTTAATTAATATATCATATCACGAATATTCATTTAACCATTTCACTTTAATAATTGAAATCATTCGTATTAAGTATAAGGAAATGTATTATTTTTTTATCTCTTATAATAAGAATATATTATAGCAAAATTTAATGTTATTTTTATATTATGTATTAGTCTCTGAAGATAAATTGTTAATATAATTAAAATTGAAATGCATAAATAACAAGTTTTAAGTAATTGAATTTTAAATTACTCCGATTCCAATTAATAATTTTATACGAGAAGTATGCCTAATATCCAACACATTTTAAAATGAAGTCATTACGTATAAAAAACTACTTCTTTGTTTAGATTGCATAGATACCACTTACATAGAAATATTTTATTAAATTTTATTTTAACTTTTTATTAAATCAATAATATATTTAAATTCATAAGTAAACGTCTGTATAAATCTGAAAAATAAATAAATAAACTGAGTGTAACTAAAGAGAGTGTGAAAATACAATTATAATTCATTAGAATAGTAATAATAAAGCATCTTAATAGTGAATATTTATTTATTCAGAATATTCAGCATATTTTTTCTAACCGATTTATTTATTTTAGACACAAACAAGTAATAATTATTCACAGTCACAAGTGTAATGTATGTTATATATTTATATAGTTAATGATAAAAATTAACGTTTATTTTAATGCTTTAATACACGTTTGTAGCGAAGCAGGACACTTTGGTCCCGCCGTTTTGGTCCCGAGGAAATTTTGGTCCCTGGCCATTTTGGTCCCGAGACATTTTGGTCCCGCTAATTTTTTGGTATTTTTTAAATATATAGCAGTTTTTTAATTTGATAGCCTATTTGTTGGTATAGAAAATTGAAGTGCTCTTAGAATATCTTTAATTAAGGAATATCTTATAGGTAAATACATAAATTTTCGACATTATGATTACTTTCTAGCCATTGAGATTCGGAGAATTTTGATCTGATTTTTTACGAACATTTAATGTATTTAAACTTTTTTTTTTTCATTTGATTTCGATTTAACTTACTTTAATTGTAATTTGATTTTTAATTTAGTGACAAAATTTTGTTCTTTTAAAAATATTGCTAACAATAATAACAGTACCTTCTTATTAAAAAATAATCCCCATCTGAATATATTTATTGATAAAGTCTGAATTAATTTAAAAATAATAAAATACAGAAAAATTTTGTTAAAAAAAAGGGAAAAAGAAAGAAAGAAAACCTTAGGATATTAAATATAATTTGCTTTTGGTGACAAAATTCTGTTTCTTTCAAAGAACTAATTATTGACCTGCTCCCATCATCGACTCTCCTTCATAAGCATAAGATTGTGGTCATTTATGAAGTTTTTGAATTTACATATGAATTTATTAATATATATATAGTGTAAGTGCACCAATGATTGACACTTTTAGAGCAATCTCTGATGTTTTTAATGTTCTAGTCATCAGAAAATATTTTTAGAAATCGTTAGAAAATATTTTTAGAAAATTGTTAGTACGTATGGCATGAAAGACATTCAGAACCACATGTATGTTAAAATATATACATTTGATAACAATTATTTTTTTTTATGAATTTTTATTTAACACCCACTCAATGTTCCAGTGATTGACACTGCCAGTTTTTCATTTTATCAGTAATTGGCCCGCTATGTATCAGTGTTTGACACTGCTAGTTGTTCATCTTACCAGTTATTAGGACCTACATTGTTTGACATAAAAAGTTAAAATTCTTATATGTAAAATATATGATTTTATTATTTTTCTTATTTATTAATTAGTTCGGGATAGATGTCAATTACTGGAGCATGCCAATCACTGGAGCACCTACCCAATATGTGTGTGTGTGTGTGTGTAAGAGAGAGAGAGAAAGAGAGAAAGATACGTTTCATTCGATTTGACTGTGATTTAATTTTTATCATTAATCTAAGAGGAATTTATCTCAAAATCTGTGTTATATTAATAATATTTTTAAAAAAATGCATGTTTGTTTGTCCGTGATATTTAATTATGTTAACCATGTATATATGTATATAAATTACTTTTCTTTCAATTACAATGATTTTATTTTAAAAAGGAAAAAATATAAGTAATCCAATATTTAATCCACTGTGCGATTGCAAGCATCAAAGTTTGGAAAATATTGATGCACAATGTTTTATCTTTTTAGTTTAATCTTTTAGTTGTTTTAAATAATAATAATAATAACAATAAATAAATATATCTGTCTGATATGACTCTGTGACTAAAAACAATGCCCACATTGAAATCTCTGAAGCACTTTTGGATTCGTTTCACACCTGTTTCTCCAACAGACAATTAAAAGGAATTTCACTCTTTTGTTCCAGTGCATTTGAGGAAAAAAAAAAAAAAAGAGGGGGGGGGGGGGGTGCGCTTCTAATCGAAATTTTCTTAAACAATATTTTAAGGGATTATAAGGAAGGAAAAATGCTTTTACAATTCTGTGTGATGTATAACTATTTTCTGTGTTTTGTATCCCGATTGACAGAGAAGAAAATGACTCAAGTTCAGCAGATTTGTACAAATTAAATCCCGAGATTATTATTTAGGTTCCTCGTATCTTCTTTTATTATTAAACTCTAACATTTAGAGACTGCTTGGATAAAGCATCGATTTCCTATAAATTTTGTATTCAAACACTCTAAATTTAAATGTGATAATTGTTTGAGAAATGTAAGAGAATACAGTGTTTTATTTTAAAAACCTTGTATTTTATTTAAACTAAAATTTTCAGGGCTTTGATAAATTAACAATGCTTAGGTCTTTGCTTATATCTAATACCTTTTATCATTCAAAATTCACTCCGAAATAATAAATTTTCTGTTCAATATATCCTATATTTACGCCATTTTCAACAAAGGTTGTAGATATTTAACTCTCCAATTGTAAAAATTCGTCTAAGTTCTCTTTTGCCCGAACTTCCCTCATGTATTTGCTGTCTTTTTTTCTTATCGTACAAAGAAAAGATCGAAATCTCAAATTTTTAGACATTTTTTCAGTTTTATTTATTACTACAACTTTTTGTTGCAAAATAATAATAATAATAATGATGATGATGATGATAATAATTTTGACTTTTCCTACCCCCTTGTTTTCAAGTCAAATAACAAGAATTAGAAATATGAAAAAAGAATTTCGCCTTTTTTCTGTAATACTTTGATTATTCCTGATATCGGGACCAAAATGGCAGGACCAAAACGGCGGGACCAAAACGGCGGGACCAAAATTTCCTCGGGACCAAAGTGGCGGGACCAATTCGGCGGGACCAAAGTGGCGGGATTAAAACGGCTAGACTAAAGTGTCATGTACCCGTTTTTAGAATATAGTTTGACGGTACTTAATTAGAAAAAAATGTTCGAAACAATGTACTTAGTCAAATGATTTTTCCTATGAGCTAACATTCTCAAATCAAACGTTTCAATTGTATTTATTTTTAAAAAGAAAATGCGTTGACAAAAAGTCTATCAGACGCCGTAATTTCACATCTCATAAAAATCAAATATTATTTCTCGACGTTTTGTGACTATGGAAATTGTTTCTGTAATAGTTATGCTTTATCAACTTAGTCATATTACATATTACATAGGCATTAATTTTATCTAATACAGAATGATACAAATAATAGCAATATCATACTTGCCTACCATATCATTAATAACCGTACAATTGTTAACGCCCCTCGAAAAACCGCCCCTTTTTTCACACCACTTTATTTTTAGAGTAATTCTCTCCAAATGTTGTTATGATTAAATAAGAATAAAGTTACTCAAAAAATGACTGGTATGAAAAAAAAAAAGGCGGGTACTAAAAATTGTACGGTTCATAATGAGATGTTTGGCAAGTATGCAATATGATCAATTTTAGAAATTGTTTTTTTTTTTTTTCTAATTTCGTATTTATGATACAATATATTAAATTTATAATATTTAAGAAAAAATAAATTTATTTATTTTATAAGAAAATATTGTGATTTTTTGTTTCATGTCCAAAACTATAAAATAATCTTAATCACGCACACACACAAAAAAGAAAAAAAAAAACAAACCTAAATGTAGGAATGTAAAGTAACATTATTTCTTTATTAAATAATTGAAAATTACTACTTTAATTTTTAATAATTTATTTTGTAATATTAATGTGCAGATTAAACGGTATTGATGCGGAAATAATTTTTTTTTTTTTTCTGAAAAATATCCATAAAAATGAAGAGCTTTCCTTCCACTACATTTATGCGAAAAACATACAGAAATAATCAATATTTTAATTATAATGCAGGGTAAATGAAATAGTATGTAGAGTTATAATACAGTTAAATAGATCGTAATGTATTTAAAAATTAATTAAAAAATAAATATTTATATTTATATATTCTATTTTTTTTATAAGATAACAAAATCTTAAAATATGCTTCTTCTATTTTTATTCTAGTTAAATTACTCTTCCACATAAAACTAAAAAATATTCATATCATTGTTCGTTATTAATATTTAATGTATTTCCAATAAACATTAGGTATTCAAGTTTATGATGTCACTAAAAATTGTTAAATTTGGAACGTTTTAAATTTTAAAGTTTGTAGATGTTTAACATAATAAGTACACCTGAAACTAATTCAAGTTTGAAAATTTGTGATAAATTAAAGATTTTATAATAAAGTTTGAGATATTTTAGAGTGTATTTTACATAAAAGCACTTTTAAATCTGTAGGAAATGAGAAAAATATGATGATAAAGTAACGACTGCATAATTAAGGAATGAAAGTGTTGTAAAATACTTGTTTGGGTAAGCATAAATCCTGCTGCCATGTCATAAATAAAGTTTTGGCGAAACCATAAAGATGCTAATATTGATACTCGCGGTTTAAAGATATTTATAATAGGTTTTAGTGGAATTTTCATATATCTAGTTTTAAAATAATAAACCTGAATATAAAATTTAAATGCTACCGTTTATAACTGGATATTTATATGCTGAAGAAACTATAGAATTTTCTAAAACTTGAAAGCAATAAAGCAAAACGTTTGGGCAAATAAAAAATAGTTAAAAAAGTATCTAGGAAATATTTGTGGCCTATTTCTTCTTGTTTGTATGTGTAATTGACTTATGTTGATAAATCTCGCTTATTATTTATTATTATTTATAAATATATACTCTTTTGTATATATAAATAATATTTAGAACTATAATAAGTATGTTACCAAAAAAAGTATGTGGCTTTTAAAATATATGTTATACACATTTATATTCCTCATTAAAATAAAATTTATCTTACATTTGGATTTTTTTTTTTTGTATTATTGCAGTGAAAAATTACGATAAAACGTTTTTTGGGTGTTTTATAATTCGAATATTCTATTGCATATTTCCCATTGCCTACAAATATAAATGCATTTTGAAGTGCTTTTAAATAATTTATAAGTACATTGTATAAACAAGGGGGGCTAATTCTTTATGTGTATCATGTTGGAAAAGCATAAAATTGTAGGATGCATGCAGAAAATCGTAAGAAAAAAAATTAGAGGTTGGAACAAAAAGACGTTTATAATACTTTTTTTTTTTTTTTTTTTTTTTAATTTGAACTCCGGAAAAAAACCCTTCTCTGCTGCTTCAGTACATTTACCATATCCTATTGTATTAGAAAACGTTACTGGTATTTGTTTGAATTTTTTGACGCTTATAGATGTAAATCCTTCTAGTGCTATTTCTAATTCAATTTCATCTTGCAAATGATGTTCAAAATATCTAATAAACTTAAGTTCTTTAAATATCAATTTATTCTAAAGTAAAAACTTGAGCAAAAATTTATAAAAATCATTAGTTTATTTATTTATTTATTATTATAATTATTACTATTATTATTATTTTAAGAAATACTAAAAGTATTTTGAAACATAGATAAAGTGTAGAAACAAGCTTCGAATATTTCGGTATTTGATATTTAACAAAATGTATTCATTTAAGGCTTCTTCCCGGGCAAATAAATTTTAATTCAAGAATTTATATTATTCATGGCTTTTTAAAATTATGGCGAATTAATTTGTTTTCTTATATTTTTGTGAATTTTTAGACCCTTATTAGATTCCAATTGATTCGTAAAAGAAAAACAACTTTATCTATAAAAATATACAGATCTTTCTTTGTCAGTATGCATATATTTAAATGTATATAAATTCATTTATTTAAAAGTAATTTTACACAAAAGCACCGCCAGTGGCTTGGACCTTTCAGATAGTAGGTGTCGAGTTTGAATCTAGATCAATTCGATATTCCAACTTTCCGGAGATTACAATAGTTTCCCCCAAAACATGCAGGAATACTGATTATTGTCTTAAATCCACAGAAACACATACATAAGTCTATGTAGTAAAAACGTGCCAGTTTAAATTTCAATTCATGTTTTAGTTCCATGAAAAATGCGATCTAAAGTAAAAAGGTAAAAAACCAAAATATTCGTCTTTGCATTTTTCTCCATAACTAAAACAAATATTATAAGAAGAATGGTTACAGAAATTTATATTTTTTATTTCAAACACTTTCATATCGTCTGATAATACATACATATAAATATACATATTATGCATAAAAAATTAATTTAAATTTTCACATGCTTTATTTTTCAAATTCTAATCGAAAATATATTCTGATAAACTAGAAAAAAGGGTAAAATAAAATACAAAATTTGAGAAAATGCCTCATTTATGTAAAAGTAGAAATATTTTCGGCTAATGTTTACATTTACTTCTTTTCAAACACTACGTGATCCTATTATTTTGCATGTAGATTTCTAACAGAATTTTCAAAATATGAGTAATAATAATAATAAGAAGAAGTAGAGGAAAAAGCCATCTGCATTAATATAACCGTGTGATTTACAATAAAATTTTCCAATTAATTTTCCAATAAAATTTTCCATGAATAGTAATAGCTATAGTAGATAACATTTTTCGTATTCTATCTTCAACTCACTTACACACACAAAAAGTAAATTGCCCTTTTTGTCTGTATTAATAAATAAATAAAGTAAAATAAAATAAAATAAAATGGTTCATATACATGCACCAGTTATTTGTAAAAACGATTTTCTTTTTTCAAATTATATGCATTTTTAAATATTATATATTCATTATTACTACTACGAATCCATAAAAAAAGTTATTCGAAGAAAATTATTTTATATTGTCGTGCAAATAATATTTATCTAATACGTAGGTTTTTGGTATCTTTCCATTACGTTGAATGCTATTTAAAATTTATCTCATTTATTTAAGTATTTTTTCAGTATTCTCATATTTAGAGAATATTATTTAGATTTCTAATGAATTGAATGAGAACAGACTAGCAAATATGTGATTAATCATAAATCATATAATATTACCATTAAAGTTTTGATTCATTTACTAAATTTAGAAATATGTTGTTTTCCTTATTTGTAAAACAGTGATCTTAAAATTGCATGCATTTTAAGCCAGAAGTAAGAAATTCAGAGAAAGAAATCATATCAGCTATACATATATTTAATTATGTATATCAGGTAATTTTAAATAAGTAAAATTTTAGCAAATGTTGCATTGTGATTGTTCATATGTATTCATTATAATGTTGAAACTCATCAAGCTGAATAGTTTAATGATGGTCAAGAATTTTAATTAAACCTGCAAGATGTTTGCTTATGTCTCTTTCGTACCTATGCAAATTTAATTAAATGAGGCAGCTACCGTTGGGGTGTAGATAAGCATATTACTGAATTAAACTTGCAAGAAATTTCTGAATTGAGATGAGTAAAAAGGTTTTGAATATTCAAGTTCAATTTCAAAGTCATCAATCTTTACAAAAAATACATACATTAATTTAAATTAATACTTTTGAAATAATTTTTTAAGCAATAATAATAATTATTATTATAAATAAATAAATCTCTCTATATATTTTTTTTCGGTACTGATTATTATTTTTTATTTATTTATTTACTTATTTTTTTTAGGAATAAAAAAAATATATATGTGCAAATATTTTTTAAAAATCTCTTAACAATATCAAGCCGTGAGTAATAATTTGTAAATCTTATAATTTGTAAATTTTATAAAATATAAAAATATTTTTTATTAATTCTTATTAATGACAAGAGAAAAAAATTACTCGGAGGTGCGCTTCTAACTCTTTATTTTACTTAAACAAGTTTTTGAATATTTAAATGCATTTTTAATTTTTTATTCATTTTTAAATATAACTTATCAAAACATTTTTCTGAACAATCAATGTACTATAAACGTAAACATATGATATTTCATGAAATTTTAATTTATCCATATTATTCATTTATTTTAGTAAAATTTATCTGATTTTATAAAGTTCCCAAAATAAATGTTAGTTAATATTCTATATTTAAATTTACTGATACTTGATCTTGGTTTTTCCTAAAATGGTCACAATATAAATTCTCAATTTTGGAACATTCTTTAGTCACAAAAATGTACATTAGGTAAGTAAATGTTATATTTTTCTAAAATAAAATTTATACATGTTTATCTATATATATTTGCTTATTTTGTGTAAAAAAATAAATTATCAACAATATAGCTTAAAGTAGCAACATTTAAAGAAAAATATCAGTTTTTTTAATTATTCATTATATTTTACAGGTAATTTAATTTATCTGCTATAAAATGATATTTTAAAACACTAAAATATCTTTAAATCTTAAACACTTATACCAAATACTCCTGAAAACAGAATTTTTTTTTTTACAATACACATATATATATATATATATATATATAGATAGATAGATAGATAGATAGATATAGATATACCTATATATATATATATATATATATATATATATATATTTGCAAAGAAGAAACCATACTAATTAGTATAAAAATAAAAACATATAACAGCAAAACATCAAAAAGAGTATTAAACGTTTAATGCAAATACATATTTTTTTATTTTTTATTTAATTAACAATTGAGAAATATATTGTATGGTTTAGACATTTTTTTTTATATCACTGATTAAAATTTACGTTATTTTTAAAATAAGAATGGGTAGGCTAATTTTTATCTCTGAAATTATTTTATTAAAATTGTCAAAATTGTCAGGTTTTTTTCTATAATCATGTTTTAAATTCATTATAACGGAATTTCATAACAAAGCTTAAAGAATATAAATTTATTTAAAGATATTACAATAAATATAGCAATTAAATTAGTTTTAATTTAGTTATATCTCAAGAGTTTGGGAAGGAGGGAGGGGAGAAATTGAAGGCAGGTGTGTTATAATCGAGTTTAAGCAATATCTCAATTTAATGACCTTCCATATATCACTCTAATGACACCTTACCTTTAATGACACTTTTCCCCCTTCCTACTTATTGATGACGCATTTTCTATAAAATTTTTGTCAGTGCAAGAATAGCTATCATTTAATTCCCATTTCCCTTAAGTAAAAGTATAAGACATCCTGACACAAAAACTAAAAAGTTCCATTAAGGATTTGACATATAAAAATTGATAAACTTAAAAAAATACTCCTCCATATTCACGTCCTTTCATTTATCTGATCTGTAATTGATAACCATTTGAAATAATAATTATTCAGATTTTATACATTAGACAAGTGGTATTTTGTTTGAAGTAGTATTATAAAAGTATATAATTTAAATAATATTTGTTTTACAGATTCATAAATATTTAAAACGTATATATATATATATATATGAAGTCTATATATATGAAGTCAGTATATATATATATATATATATATATATACTGAGTCTCATTGTAAAAAACATTCATATTGAAAATACAGTGATTTGTTTTCCGAAATATATACCTTATTGCTTTGCCCCGGATGGAGTACGGGTAACCAGTGAAAACTAATTTTTCTGGACATAAGTTCAAAACGAATTGTCATCTCAATTCACCTAACTACAAAATTTAGTGATAATCGTTCAAGCCGTGCCATAGAAAACCAAGTTTCTGCTATATTTTGCACCTGGTAAAGCCACACTGCTTATATTACAAGCAACTGCATAATTTCCTAAAGAAGAAGCTAATTCAGTTTACTTTTTTATTTAAAACACAGGTTTATCTTTACAAGATAATGGCTTTTCTGTCACACTTCTCCCTGAGTTTCCAGTGAAAGTTAACTATCCTGAAGATAAGGGTATTTTAGATCAAGTTTTATATAAAACACTAGAGAATTTTCGAAAAAATAAAAACAGAAAAACAAGTTTTGTGCCATTTTTCTCTGGCAAAGCACGGGATACCGGTAAATTATACTTGTTCCAAAGACGAGGATAATTCAGATTGATTTTTAAATTGAAAAAGCATCTAAATCTAAACGTATATAAAAATCCTTCAAATGTTTTCTAAAAAGCCCATATCGACCTTCACCACATACAAATATTAAAGCATCTCTGGTCGTGAACAGAAGAGAAAGGAGGTTTGTTCTAAGAAAGCTAAGATTTTATCCACTGATGAAAACTGTTTTTTTTTTTTTTTTTTTTTTTTTTTTTTTAAATCTATTACTCATTACAGTAATGACTGTCAATTTTGTTATACCCTATTCTCTTCTTTCAATGGTTTTTTTTTTTTACTAAATAATATATTTAATTATAAAATTTAATTTCATTTTTGAATAAATTTTAGTTTTATTTTAATTATTTAATTTTTATTTAATTTCTTTATTATTTAAATTAACACTTTGAAGTTTTTATTTTAGTAAATAACAATCTGTTTGATTTGGGTAAGTAATTTTATATGCAAGGAAGTTATTTACATTATTCAAGAAAAAGAGTGCATAACAAAAGTAAAGAAAATAAAAGAAATATGAATAAATATCCAATTACACATTTAAATAGAAAAGATTTCATATTAATAAAAGTGTTAAACAATGCAAATTATAAAATGTATTCTTATTTAAATATTTCGTAAACATTTTAATAAAATGAAATACTTTTCATTTAAGAATGCCACATTAACACAAATCAAGATTAATTTTAAATTCAAGACATACTATTAAAATTAATTAATATTAAAAAAATATTTGTTCTATTTGGAAATATTGAAACGATATTTAGAAATGAATACTCTTTTTAAGCTCTAATTCTTAAAGGAAAGTCATAGCTAATATATTATGGTATTTTTAAACAATATACACTATTTATTATAATTCCGTTACGATAATATAAATTTTTAACGTGTACAAAGAAGTAAGACATAGAAACTTTATTTATCTCGATTTCATTGGAACTTCCGTACATTAAAATTATTTTTTAAGAGAATTCGTTAAATTAAATAAAGCTGCTATTAAATTTCACTTGACTTATTATATAATAAAAACTATTATGCATTAATTCTTATTTATAAATTATTTTCAACATACTTAAATCGTGAAAATGTTCAAACTTTCTTAAAACTTAAAGTATTTTAAGGCTTATATGTCTAATTTAAATGTTACTTTGTTTTATGCATTTTTCTGTCTAATGAGTATTAATATAAAACATATTTAAAACATTTAAAAGATCATGAATTTCATTTGAATGCTTTTCTATCAATATTACATTTAATTTTCTAACATTTTCAATTTTCTTTTTAGGTAAGCAAAATGGTATTTCTTCTATGAAGATTCTTTTCTACAACGAATTTAAAGGTAGATTGACTTGACATTTTCAAATGATTGTTTCCATAATTAAAAAAAGCTTTAAAGTAAATTTTAGTTTTAATTAAAAGTAAAATTTTGCATACAATTAAAACAAAGACAAAATTACTTTTACAGCTTCAATTTTCAATCGCTGAATTGCGCTATTGATTTTGTAATCACGCATTCAAATTATAGTTTCTTACATGTAAATGTAATATGCAACACGTTTAGATATAATACATAAAGCAATATTGGAGAAAAATGCAAAACACACTGTTGAATACATATTGTCATATAAATAAATCAGGAGTGACACTTATAGAAACCTTTTTATAAAAATTATACATTTGTGTGAGGGGGCTATAACTTTTCCTCAGCCCCTGTTAAATTATATTATCTTCTTTCATTATATATTTCAACATTTAACAAACAAACAAACAAACAAACAAAATCTAAATATTTGGAGAGATTTTATGCACTGCACCCTTTGAAACTGATCTATCGTAATTATTTTTTTTTATTAGAGTCTTTATTTGATATTCACAATACGATATTTAAAATTCTTATTTTTTTCTGAGTTATGATAATAATAAAAGAAACACAAATCCGCCACTAGAAGCTTCATTTTCATATTCAAGGGACATATAAGCGCTTAATTATTGAAAAGCCAACACTAAAAATTGGTTCTAAAATATCATTTTGTAAAGCAAATGAGAAAGATAAAGCACTTTTTTTTTCTTTTAAGTAAAATCTTCGGTGGAAGTATAAATTGAAAAGCACGTTTATTAGTTTTATAGAAAAGAAAAGTTTGTGTTTGCTTAATTTTTGATACAATTTTATATTGTTTGTAAATTGTATGCGCATCGCATAGTGCAATAAAAGAACACATAGTACCACTTAAAATGTACACCAACGGATTTTCATATGTAGCCCTTAATAAATCGGAATTTTTTTAAAGAATAATCACTTCTTTTCCTAACTTATTTTATATAAAACATGCATATATTCTTCTTTCATTTAGTGCGATCTCAATATGATAAATTTTTACTAACAAATTTTTTTTCTCATAGAGGTATTGTATTTGAACATTTTCGAGAAAACGAGCTTTTTTTCAAGTAAAAGTTTTACGTAATATCTTTTTTTACAGTAAAATAGACCAACTTACCATATTTTTGAAAAACAAGATCTCTTTTTTCTTATTTTTTATTTTTTTTTTTTAGAAATACCCGCTTTACATTCTATTGCAAAGTCTGTAATTAAATGAGCCAAAGATAACTTTAAGATAATAGTGGATTAAATTAAATTGGAGAATTGGCAGCTCTGAGAGATATTTAGAATATCGAGGTCATTCTGCAAATATTAGTTTTACAGTTATAACAGAAACACAAAGATATCAGTTAAATGTATGTTTTTCAAATTAAGATAGGAACGGCTGAATATCACATAAATGTGCATTTTAGTGTTTCAGGTCTTTATTATTAATTTTAAGCAAATAAATATTAAAATTTTATTATTTTTCTTTAGAAGTACCTTTTTAAAAAAGCATCCAATCATAAAATGTGAGTTTATAGCAATTTCAGTATTTTTTAGAAAATTTTAAACCTTAAAATCGTCATTTTCGTGACTGTCTCCAAGACCAAATATTTACAAAGTATGTTGTTTACTAAGAAAAATAAAATGATAATTATAATAATTGTTAATTCTTGTAAAAAAAACTATTTGTTTTCAAAGGAATTTTTTTTTTCTTTTTAATTACGTTAATTTTCATGCATGAGTAATTAAAATGCTTGTATGCAAGTCTTGATGTCATTTTCGTGACACGTGAAAATAACTTCATATATCATCAAGGGATGGTGCCAGCCACCATTCACTTTTTTTAAAGTTTAAGATCAGAAATCAACATTGACGATATGTGGAGAAAATAAATCTCAAGAAAATTAAAAACAGGTAAGGGTTCACATTATTTTTTATTGTTTACATGCTGTGCGTATTTTTATTGCTTGTCATTTTCGCGATGCATAAAAAATAAAAATATAGTATTATAAAATTTAGAACAAAGTTTTATTTTAATATAGAATGACGATCAGAAGAAGGAAATGTGACAACATCGGCTTAGTGAAAGCATGTTTTTTTGTACAGAACGAATTATTGACGATCTGTCATTTTCGTGACGGTCATTTTTGTGACGTCACGAAAATGACATTTGTTGCAGATTTACTATTTTGTAAGCCCTGGATTTAAATATTTTTTTTATTTTGAGTTAAAAGATTTGTTGGTGTAGGATAAGCTTTATATTTAAATATTTAAAGTACTTTCCGGTATCCAGGTAAATATAAAAAAAATACATACGACATTAATATTAAGATACAATTAAAAAAGCAAACTTTTTTTTTTTTTTTTTTTTTTTTTTTTTTTTTTTTTCCCTTTAAGGTGTCATTGAGAATGTTACTTAAAATGTTTTACTTGTGTCATTTATGGCAAGATGCAGAAAAAATAAGTTTGCATGGCCTGAGAAAGAGGATGTCCATGAAATTCAAGTGCCACATTTTCTGTGCAAAATTAGGAATTCTCCTGAACCTGCTTCAAATAGATATTTTAAACTTCAGGATGAAGATTTTAATAATGTTCAAAATGCTTTTTCTGAATTTAATTCAGTTAATCATTAACCTTGTAACTACAAGGAGTTTAATACAATAAAATTGCTTGATATTCTCATTATTGCTCTTTCTTTTCCCTTCACAATCTTTTCTCTATTGTTCTAATATGTTCCATTTTTAATATTATATGGTCCTATTTCATTGACAAACAATGGTATTTCAGTGAAAAATAGTCACTTTGACAAATATTGTCATTTCAGTGACAAACAGTCGTTTCAGTGACAAACATTGTCATTTCAGTGACAAACCAGTCATTTCAGTGACATCATTTTTTGACATATTTAAATGCTATAATTAAAAATTTAATGCAAGTAAACTAATTATTTCCAGTTTATAGTCAAGAGGTATGCAGCCTATGATATTTCCCATTGATATAATTTATGTTTATAAAAAATTAAATATAAATTAATTAATTAATTTTTTTTTTTTTTTTTTAATTTAAAAATTTTGGGTTTTTTTTATTTTATTTTATTTTTTAAAATGGGAAGAACTTTTTAGAAAAGCCTAAGTCTTGTATTTTTTAAAGAATCTGAACCACAAAAAAAATTTTTAAATGGTAATTTTGATTTTATAGGATAATTAAAATTATAAATTTTTATTGAAAAATTTCAATAAAATTTTAAAAAATTATGATCGATCTCTGTCAAACTCAGAATTTATTTAAGATGTACTTACGGACTTATTTTAAAAAATTCAAATTATAATACAAAGTTTGAAAAAAAAGTTTAAAAAACTCCAAAATGCACACTTATGCGATATTCAGCCGAACCTCAAAATAGATTAGAAATAAGATTCAAAATACCAGTTTCCATATTTCGACATAAAAACAATACTTACTTTCTCGTACAAGAATAACAGAAAGTAAAAAATAAAGGTGAGCTATGGCGAGATTGAAAAATGTAGAAATCGTAAGTACAGAAACAGCGTTTTAACAACCGCGGTTTCTACAGAAAAGAGAAAAAAATACAGAATGAATTCAAACTTTACTACTTGAATAAATTTGTTTCTGTACAATTGATTTTGATTCAGTAGGTATTCATTCACTATAAGTGAGTGAAGATATATTACAAAATGTAAAGAAAAGTACCAGAATTTAAAGAAAATATGCAGTGTGATCGTAATTAAACTTGTCTTACTGGGGTAACTCTTTAGCTGTTACTAAAATGCGAATTGAGTCGAAAGTTGTAGCTCGACATGTCAGTAGGTATGCTATAAGATAACAAAAAAAAAAAAAAAAAAAAAAAAAAAGCTAGATTTCGAATTGCGGTCAGAATGCTATAGTAAATAACTATAGTTGATGTTAACATTTTCAAAAATGATCCAATTTAGAAAAACTATTTTTAGATTTTTAAGCATTATGGCAGTACGAAAAATGTTAAATACTGAACAGCAAATGAAGGGCCATACATCGTTACGTATGCGGAGAGACTGGTCATTAGCTGTTGAACTCACTGCTCAGTGCTTTTCACCTGCATATTTTACATCTTAATAAGGCTCACACTGAACAATTTGTTTTACATAGCTAAATAGTTAGTTAATTAATAAAAATAATTGTACTGGAATATGTACCTTGTTTATATTTTTATATAATGCGCCGAAAATTTTATTTGTTAATTGACGTTTGAGGATTTTTTAGCGCATTCTTTTAATTGTGTATCTGCATTATATTTTTTCTGAATTAGAATTTTAGTTATACAGATATAGAGTGCTATAAATAGGCAAAATTTGATCACCCTATATGATTATTAATATTATTTAAAAAAAAAAAAATTCTTACAATTTGTCAGCATAATGACGGATGCATCGTGAAGATTTCGAAAATATGTTTTGAAATGCAAAAAAAAAAAAAAAAAAAAAAGAAAGAAAGAAAGAAAAAAAAAAGAAAGAGAAAAGAGAATTAAGCGTTGACATATTCTCACGCATGATTTTTTCACATAAATAAATTTAACTGTTTAGATTATATCAGAATAAGATATTCATGAAAAAGTATTTGTTTATCCGCCTGGTTTACTGCTAATCCTGCTAGAAATAAAATAAAATTAATATATATGTATAATTAACGAAATACTTAAGTGTAAAAATGCATGGTTTGGAATTAGCTACAAATTATCTGAAATTAAGGGAACAATGCACCCATAAATGCATAGAAAACTGCATTTTAATTTTTTACGTTTTTGAGGAACATTCTCAGTAATTTCATAGAAATATTTCATTTGTTCGACACATTTATTGATTTATCAGCATATGTCAAAATACAACTATTCTGTTGCCAATGCAAATTAACTGGCATTGAGTTTCTTTTCCTCAAGGCACAACAGCGGATTTGCGGGTCTTCACTCAAAGCTGATAGACGTGAGGGGCAGTGTTCGATCCCAAGTCGTGTTCGTTGCCTAGCCGTTGGGAGTTTTCCGTGGCTTTCTCTAAAACGTGCGTAAATACGGGCTAGGACCCCTTACAGAGGGCACTTTCCCCTCAGGCCTAGGACCTTAGTGCAGTCAATCGTCCTTAATCCCCACAAATCTACACAACCCTTTTCTTTAAAATACAGCTGTATATGCTTACACGCATAGTGTCTCGAAAACCGTTTGAAGTAAAGCTTAGAAATGTTTACCCAATCAAAGTATTAACATTCATATAATCATGAAAAATAACTAGATCTGTTAAAACATATGTTAATAACATAATAATTGTTACATTCGTGAATATGTAATTTTGTGATGTTGAAACATCACATATGTTTTATTAAATAATAATAATAGTAATGATAATGATAATCTATATTACATTTTATTTATTTAAAATGCAATCAAGCATATTGCTTATTTTAAAAGAATCTAATATATTTTACTTCAATTCTCTTAATCCATTTTATTTTGTTTCTTTATCATTTGTCTATAATTTCATATAATTTATTGTTCTGATAATCGTAACCATATCTTATCCCTTCTACTTCCACCAAGTAATGATAATATATATATATATATATATATATATATATATATATATATATATATATATATATATAATAAAGAAAAATCACATTTATTTTTATTAAGTACTTTCAAATAAGTTGTCGTTTTCACTTCCTGTATGCAAACCGGGCGGAAAAATTTCCGTTGAATCATAAAATAGCTGGAAATTATTTTTAATGTTTTTATCAATAATGTTCGCTAAGTTAGTCTATTTCTAGATAACTTATTTAATGATATCGTATGACGAGATTTAAGTATTATCCAATCTTTTATCTCTCCTTTAGTTTTACCATACAAAATATTAAAAATGTGTTCAGCCAAATCGATTGTGATGCCAACCAGATTTGCAGAGATATAATAGGAATTTTACTTTTCCTCTCGTTCTGTCGACATGCATTTTTTATCATTGTCTCTAAAGAAATATTTTTGAACGGCCTGGCTTCCTTAAACGTAAATATTAAATTCCTGAAGATTATTTTACAAAATAAAATCGTACTTATAAATTCTTCAAACGTATTTATTATTATTATCTATATATTAATAGGCAAGCATAAAATTTGTTGTCCCTTTTTAACATATTAATTATGGGAGTAGAGGGTTGAAAATGGTATCATTCGAAAGGTATGATTAGCCGGAAGGTGCGAATACAAATATTATTTTCTTACGATGTCAAGAAGGTATTTAAAAATACATTTATTTTTTATGCATTTTCCCCCATTTTTCCCTTTTATACACGTATTCCTTTACATTAAAAAATACCTAAAAGTAGAAAGTTGTTAAATCTGGCAATTTCATAAAGCTCAAATAAAACCATAGACACAGTAATTTGTATAATGTAGCATCACTATAAGTAAGAGAAGTGATGACGTCACTGTCTGTCCATGGAGCCATGAAAAAGATTTTCTATGTTAATCGAGTTATTTTTTCCGTAAAATTGATAAAATTTTAATTTAAAATTACAAAACTCCAGAAAAAAAATGGCAAACTTCCAGTTTCGAATGTAAACATAAACATTCCATTTCAAAGGGTGATATTTAAACAATAAATATTCATTTAATATACTAAATAAAAGGAAAATGGATTTGTTACTAACTGCTGCATGTATAAGTAGACGATACGGAAAAAATTCCGATTTCCGTTTTTTGCTGAATTTACATGTTTTGAGCTTTCTTTACGTTTCAACTAACTGAAATTGGCTACTTTTTTTTTAAAAAAAAGTGTCTTTATTGCTAGCTTTTGTGGGTAGAAGAAGCAAGTAGAAGATACATAAAAACTTTTGATTTCCGGTTTTCGATGAATTTACACGTTTTGAGATTTCCTTGCATTTTAATTAAGTGAAATTGACTACTTATTTTTATTCTTTTAAATGTGGATTTATTATTCTTTCCTCTGCATATATAAGTAGAAAATATAAGATTCAGAAAAGTTTTAGATTTTCGGTTTTCGATAAAGTTACACGATTTGAAATTTCCCGAACTCAATTCGACCATTTTTGAAAAATATCTTTTTTTTTTTTTTTTTTTCAAACACTGTACTTTATGAACCAATCGAATTAATTTAACAGAATTTGATACTTGGTTGGGCCTTGCTTTGACATGGTACCTATTAGCTTCCGGGCTGTATCACACAACAAGGGGCGTTTTCACGTTGCGATTTTCTCTCATTTCAGGAAAGGCTAACATCTACAGAGAGAAATAGTTATATTAAGTAAAACTCTGCTGATTCAGTTGGAGTAAATATCGGCAAGCAATTGCCGCAGCTGTATTACAATTGCATTCCGTTTAGGACAAGGCAATAACTTTGCTTTGCCTCGCTTTGCAAAAAAAAAATGGTCGAGTTTCGACCACTGGGCGATAATAGTTATTATTATTACGATGAATTGCTTTCAAGATAATCATTCATTCGAACAATGAAATTTAATTTTCTTTCAGTGGAAATCAATTTCTTATTCTTCACAACAGCGATCGAACCTCAGATTTTTATTAAGACATGGCTACCTGTTTTAATATAGTTACCATCTCCACCTCTCCTTTATAAAATTCACTGCAAATAAAGTGGTCTTAATGTAAAACATAAAAACAATTCAAAAGTCACTTAAGACACGTAAATGTGTTAATATACATCTTAGACATTATAGATAACTAAATTTAAGACAGAAATGTTTTTTGAAATAAAAATTCAGACACAAAAAAAATGTTTGAAACACATAACTATGAGAAATTTGAGACAGCAAACTCATCTAAACTTTCAGACATTTTGGAAATTAAGACATGCATTACTTAGAAATTTTTTCATATGGAATCTACTTTAAGCAACATACTTATCCTCTTTAAACTTCTTTCCACATTCAATAAATATAATATCATTTTAGGTAATAAGTTGTTAAGCTTAAGCTATATTAAAACAATACTAGTTTATGAAATTAAATTTTCAAGGAATAATACTCTAGATATGTGTATATTTGCATGGAATTATTTTTAAAATAACTCATAAAGCAGCATATTATGTGGCGAAATTTATTCGGATTTAAAGCGTTTTCACATTTAAAGAAAAAGTATTAAGATGAAAGCATGTAACGTATATAGCGAAGAAAGCAAATCTTGAATAACTTGTGCTGACGGTTTTTTATTTATTATTATTAATTCCGATTTAAAAACTGTTTCCGTCCGCATATTTACTTGCATTTAAAAGTAAGACAAGAAATTTTCTGGTATTCATGTTCATAATTCGTTTTCTTTTAAATATCAGTTTAATGAAAGACATCGTTATCCAAAAATATCGAGGGCTGGATAAGGATAGTTTTTCGCATATTGATTACGCATTTTTTGACCTTCAAAACCTCTAGGTATAAAATTTAATTTAATAATGTATATTAAGTGTTAGATACTATATTATCAATAGTTTGATAGCAAAAAATACAGGTTATAACATAAAACTACCTGTGTTTCGCTGATATTAACATACGTATAATTATAAAAAGAATTCTCGATGTGTCACTTGGTGGCGTGATTGGTTAGTTACGTGACGTTAACTGCATTCTCCGATACATGGTTTCGTATTCCACGGCTAATAAGAGTTCTATTCCCGAGCCGGGTAAAATACACACACACACACACACACATATATATATATATATATATATGTGTGTGTATATTAAGTATAGAAAATTCTAAAATCTATTTTTAACAGAAAAATGGAATCGCAGGCCACCTTAATTTATTTATTTATTTACTAAAAAGCCTTAAAACTAGCGGTGTTTGTAAGTCTAAAAAACATGGCAGTGTTTTAAGACATTTTCAATGTCTTAATTTCAGTGGCAAAAAGGTGTCTTATAAAGAAAGACTTTTTTTTTTCGCTTAAAAAATGACCATCCGTTTAATACACTTTTTAATTTAAGACGTTGCAGTTTGCAGTGTTCATGATTTAAATGGTCTCTATAGATCAAAGTTGCATTTTGTTTTTTTTTATCGTTTAGGGCAAGTTAAATTTTTGCTTATTTTATGGCGAATTATGCACTGACATTCTCCATATATTAAATAATTTGTAATTAAATAAAATAATTGTTTAAATATAATATTTTAAGGAATTATCACCTTTAATATTATTTTATGCATAATTAATGTATTATATTTTGTAACGATTATTAATTATCGTTAGACAGTTATTTGCTTATTTGAGGTATATTTATAATACTTTTCCATAGATTAAAAATAAATAAATCTTCAGTTTACAATATATATATATATATATATATATATATATATATATATATATAATCTCAACACAGTAAATTACTTGATATGATATATTTTGCATATATTAAATATTTTTCAGAAATGTTAGATCATGAATTATAGAGAAATATCTCAAATGATTATTTTCAATTTTAATAAATAATACGCACGTTTCATTTCACATTTTAAATATTTTACAATGCATAAAAGGTAATAGTTATATTAGCCAGGATTATTTACTAAAATTGTTTTAATCTGAAGTGAATTATTTACATCTATGAATTCTAATTTTAAATTCAAAATTATGCGGAACATATTCTGCACAACTTTAATAATTTAAATATTCATTTAGAAGGGATTTCACTAAAGCTTAATTACCAGATCTTTTATGTAATGGATATATTAATTGAAAATTCTTTGGCAAGTTTTAAATTTATCTAGTTACTATTTCCAATTCCTAATTTTATTAAAACTTTATTATAAATTAATTTTATTTGATGTTTATTTTTTGTAAATATATATATATATATATATTAGTTTATATACTTACTAAAACGAAGCGCATCTTTATAGTAAAGCCCTTTGGGAATAATAACACCCAAAATTTGATATAATTTTATTTATTGCATTATACATGTTTATTCTTTTAACAATAGATTATAAAATTTGTAAATAAAATATTTATTAAAACATCAGTAAAAAACTTTAAATATTCTAAGAGATAATTTTAAGCCATTCAAAATGTAAGTACTTAACTATAAATTAAGATATGTACAGGATGTCTGGATCAAAAGCCCTAATTTCAACAATCGATTAAAATTATCTTTTAGCGATAAGTTGCCAAAATTAATTGCTAAATTCTTAGGTTTTTTTTTTTTTTTTTTTTTTTTTTTTTTTTTTTCTTTCATATCAAATTTTATTTTACGGATGCATACAACATACATGCTTAATTCTTAAGAATTATATAACATACCGACGTTCATAAGAATTAAATACATGGCAACTAAAACTGTAGACTAGCGGTCGCCAGTCGCCAACTTACGACCATTACATTGATAATGGCTACTAAAATAGTAAACCCTAGTTACCGAATGTGACGACCGTGTTTTATATCTGCCAATTAGTACAGAATCGGTGTAGAGGGAAGTTAAGAAATTACTGAAAGATGTGAAATGCTTCGAAAACAGGCTTCTCTCGAGAAGTTTTCAGCTTAAAATTACTTCTGCTTAAAATTACTTCCTGAATTTAGCTGTCGGCACTGCTCCCCCACCTCCATTTAAAAATTTTATTTTGAATTTTAAATTATTTCTTAACATCCGATCTACCATAAATTTTGCATGCAGATTATAAATTCCGAAGAAAATAAGCAGTAACAGGCTTAGAGTAGTAGTCCAGGGATATTAGTTAGAGTTTAAAATTTAAGTACAAATTGGAATAAAAGTACGCTTTTACAATTTTTAACTTATATGACATTATTTGAATTTTCATACTAGAAAATATTTCTATTATTTATTTATTTATTTATTTTTTAAATTGTTTTAATCGAGTTTCTCTTTTCTTTTCTTTTTTTTTTCTTTTGTTGGGGTGGGGGGGGGGGGTGATGAGGGAGGCTTTTAGCTTGTTAATATTACTAATAAAGGATGAGTTAATAAATTCGTGTGCTGCGTGTATGCTTGTATCTAAAAGTGGGCTACGAGAAGCGCAAATGTGGGGACTATCTTTTATGAATATGTTAGCCACTGGCTACTATTTCTAAAATTCTAGTCTAAATCTGGCAACACTGTCCGCCAGAAGTTTTCTTTCGGAATTTTAAATAATAAGTTTCTTCAATTAATTAAGTGAAAAATTATTATACAAATACACTGGTGGAGGAATTGGTATTTCATCAGTATTTTTCAGGGATGAATGAGTTCCGCTTTTTTTACCAACACTATTTTCCTACAACAAATTCTAACATTTCAAATTACAAATATATTTATAAATATGTGATTAAAATTTCTGTATAGAAATATTGGTGTTAGAAAAAGCGGAATTCTTTTATTCCTGATTTTTCTTTTGGAATTTTTTGCAGTGAGTTTGCTCGAATTAATTAAGTAAAAAACTAGTATGTGAATATATTAGTGTAAGAATCGGCACTCTTTGTCGACGCTGTGTGGAAAGAAATGTCTCTATACTCAAAAATAATTATACGAATGAGCTGTAGACTTGATAAAACATGTTTTCGATGATGGTTATGGTTATTCTATTCGTGGAGAAATTAATATCGGTTATAATTATTAACTTTTTTCGGAATGTGAATTTATTAATTATTTTCATAACTAAAAATATGTTTTTTGGCCAGAAATATGCATGGAATATGTTTGGGGCATTTCCTTCTAACGCATTAAAAAGCCCAAATATGAATTTAGGAAAATTTTAGAAAGGTATGATATGAAGTCGCCCATATTCTTTTTAAATTAGCTGTCTCAGACTTTGACAGCTTATAATTCTTAAAAAAAAAAAAAAAAAAAAAAAAAAAAATAGTGAAATGTGTAAACCATTTACCGAGATAATTTGAACCAAATAACCCAAAAAGTTATGAAAAAGGTGGGGGAGGAGTGTTGTCATTGATTTTTTTTTCTTATTTTCATACATAGACAACCCCTAAGCAAATTATAACAATATGTCGTTATAAACTAGACGTTATTACCAATTGATTGGCACAATTATCGGACGATTTACGACAAAATTAGTTGGGGTATACATTTTTTTTCCTTGACCATACAAGTACACTATGAATTACTCTCATTTTAAATTAAAAGTTTTCGAACATATTTCATTCTGCCTTATTTGCAAATTTAATTTTTTACCTCAAGAGAGTGGATATTTTTACATATTACAATTAGCATATTATTTTATTGAAGAAGTCGAAAACTGTGCCAAATCCGAATTAAATGTCAGTTATTGAGTGGATAAAAAATGTCTAATAATTAAATTCTTTTCAAAGGTCGCATTAGTGGACCTTAGTTTATTTAAAGCGAGAGTAAAAGACATTCGATTTTCTATGTATAAATATTTTAAGGCAAATAAATGGCTTAGTCTATTTTATTCTATAACCAATTGTATCATATTTAACTTTAAGCTGAATTATAATTCAAATAATTTTAAAGTTTTTTTTTTTTTTTTTTTTTCCCAAGACATATTGCATTATTTTTAAAATAACGATTAACATATTTTAAATGAATAATTATTTTAACTAATATAGTCCTAAACTATTCAATATTGAAATTATTGTGCAAAAAGAAATTGAGAAAATCAATGATAATGTTAGGTTATATTAAAATCGATTTTTATATGTGCAATATCAATCATCATAGAAAATACTTAATTTTATGGTACGTAAGCTTTTGACAGAGAATCCGTCAAACAGCAATAACGATTTTGGATATTCAAAGACATATAACTTTTATCTTGATTTGTTTCTTGTTTAATAACGCTCCTTTTTTTTTAATGTGATGATGTTTTATATTATTTTCCAATAAATCTATATATATTATTTTATTATAAAATACTTGAGATCTATGCCAATTTACATATTTATAATTTCATTTGTCAATATATGCATCGCAAAATGATTTAATTTTGAAAGACATGGCTATCACTAAATTTATAAAAAATGAAATTTGTATTACGATTAATCATAGAATGTTTAACACATAGAATATTAAGACATAAGTTAAATAAAACAAAAGTGCAATAAACAATGACATACATTTTAAGTACTCTGTTAGTGCCACATTTTGAATTTTCCCTATGCATTTATTGTCAAAAAAATAATTTATTATTTAATGAAAAAAAAAAATGTTTTAATCATGTTTAAAATATGTGCTTTTTACTGGAATATATTGGATAAAAATTTAAAATACAAAATTGTCATGTAAAATTCTAATAAGTTATTTTTACTTCCATTACCCTACTACCGTAGGTAATGTAAATAATGTATTCGGTCCAAAATTTCGATTTCGATACTTCATCTGATCTACACGATTTAAGGTCCCCTGAGTCCAAAAAAGTGATTTTTGGCAATTAGTCAGTGTATGTGTGTGTATGTATGTGTGTATGGAATATTCTGACAGCCGTATGTGTGTATGTATGTGTGTGTAGAATATTCTGACTACCGTATCTCCAAAACTAATAAAGATAGAGCTACAAAATTTCAGAATTGAAACAGGTCTGAAAACAGATGATGAATTTTAAAAATTTTGGTGAAAATTGAAAAACTGGAAGTCGGACATCGGAAACCGGAAGTGGGACTGTAAGTCCGTATCTCAAAATCAACTCTAACGATTTTCTATAAATTTGCTAGGTAAACATTCTATTAGATGTCCTTTCGAATGATATAGTTGTTTAGTTCAGGGAAATTGATAAACGTCCTGTATAAAAAGCTCAGTTTCAGGTCTCGTAAGTGCGTTCCTTTAAAAACAGCTGTACGGAATTTTTCAAACTCGCCATATTAACTCAATTTTAAATATCCTCTTGTATGTAATTATTGTTTTCCGGTCAATAATTGAGTTTTGGTAAAAGATAGCATATCAAAAGCGACTCTAACGATTATCTTGAAAATTGTTTTATAAATTCATTCCTTTCTAATGTGTCACGTGGTAATTGGGGGAAGTAATAAACAGTCATCCTGTTTAGGTACGCCAGCTTTAAATCTCGGAAACTGGTGTTTCAAATAATAACTCTGTCATTTTCCCCCCCCTTATTTTTTCCCTCTCTATATGTAAGCTTCGTTTTATGTCTTTACATGTATATAAAATTTCTTATACCGGAAAACTTTTGAGTTTCTTGTTCTTTAGGTCACTTTTATATCTTCTGATCACATTATCTCCAAAAAATGCACATAATACGTGTGATATTGTGTAGTGGAAGTTGTGCGGTTGTTTCACAGCAGATTTATTATTATTTTTTAAATCAAATGTTTTTTTTTTCATTATTTCTTCCTCATCAAAGCAAAATTCTAATATTTTCTATTGTAAATTAATTTTGAAAAATTACTAATAAATCAGGTAAAGATTTGAAAATTAAAATTAATCTTTCTTTGACATTCTTTCAATTTCAGTTTATTTATATATTTATAATGTATTTGGAAGATTACATTAGAAAGAAAGTTTCAAAAGAAATATGATTATATGTCGCATTAAGGATTTTATTTTAAACCTATTTCTGAATGTACAAATCGAAGTATATATGCATACAAACAGCACAACTTTCAATATTTCAAATTTAAAAGATTTCTTTTGATGAACTTCATACGAATAATGTGGGTATTCTTATAAATGATTTATATAGGATATTTTCTTAATGTATTATTTAAGGGAACTCGCAACCTAAAAAAATAATAAATAAATAATATTTATATTAAAAATATTTTTAATATTATTAAACGAATGTAAAATACAAAAGATTTAATTAGAACGAAATGATTTTTTTCCAACTAATTTCTAAATGCTAGATCCATTTTTTAAATTCGTTTTATTATTATTATTATTATTATTATAATTGTTATTATTTACAACATTAATAATAATGTGTATAGTATTTAGATAATTTTCTTGATATCGAGTGAGCAATAAAAAAAATCAGAATCTTACGTAGACAATAATAATAATAATAATAATAATAATAATAATAATAATAATAATAAAACACATGGCCATGCGCATGAAAAAGAAAAACTAACGTATTCAAATTAAAAAACAACAACAACAACAACAAAAAAAAAATTAAAATTCCCATTAGCACATAATGTTTATAAAAAAAAAGAAAAAAAAAATCTAGCCTTTCAAGTATATTTTACGAAGCCTTAACATATTAAAGACAAAAATTTGGAAAACCAGAAACAGGGACAAATTAGTTTAAAGATTTTAGCTTAAAGATCAATCTATTTTCTAAATAAGTGCAACAAACATATCATATCGAATATGTTTCTGAAATTTTGCTAAGATGACTTTGACATGTTAAGAGGGTTTTAGCAGACACTTTTTTTTTTTTTTAAATCGGAATTTTTCCAAAATTTGAACTTTTCGGAATAATTAATTCCGCTTAACTAAACTTCGATTAATAAAAGTTCAAATTTTGGGTGCAATAAAATATTTCTTATTACTGATTAACACAATGATCATGTTAATCCCCATGTACAGTAGCAAAAAAAAAAAAAAAAAAAACGCAACACTCACTGCAATTTTGTTATTAATTGACGCAGAAAAATCTGATAGACACCATTCAACAGGAAATTTAGTGCTTAAAAAAAAAAATAATAATGTCAAATTTTTAATTAAGAGTTGTCTACGTATTAAAATGATCGCCAACTTTTTTTTTTTTAGCAACACCTAATTTTGACTTCAGTAATGAATTCCTGAGAATCTGACAGTGCAAAAAAATATACATTTTGTACACTTTACTTTAATATTTATAGAGTTATAACCAAAAATGTATTGGGGGTTTATCTGTAAATCCAGAAAAATAAAATTAAGATCCTACAAAAATCAGACTAAATTTTACTGTTTCACACCGGAAAATTCTTAAGGAAAAAGGTATTATAAAAATTAATAAGGATTAAATACTATCATTTTTGTGATATCTTAGCTATCCCTGATTTCTGTTTTTTAAATGCGTAATACTTAAATATTTCGTTAGAGAATAAATTTAAGATTAGTCAGACAGCGACCTTTTGAATACAAAAGTGTCATCGAGGCTATATTGATCGCCAATAAAACTTAAACTTTTCTTCACTTTATTTTATAGGTGTGACAATATACGAATTAAAATAATTTATATATACACATAAAGATGTATAAACCAAATCTCTTCTGATAAGTTACTGTAAGGTATCATGAAGTAAACATTAAATGTTTTTAATCGTACTTACTAGGTTTGGTCAGTTTAACTCTTTGAAACTGTACGATTTGTTTTACAATTTCTATGAAAATGTAGTTTCTTAATTAAAATATATTTATAAAAATAATTTTAAAGACTAGAGTATCCTTAAAATAATAACCACCCTTCCACACATACACACGCACACACAAAATAAATAAATAAATAGGAAAAATATTACAGGTGCCTATCAATGTCCCTGAACTAACTAACTATATCATTCGAAATGAAATCTAATAGAGTGTTTATATAGCAATTTTGAAGAAAATCATTAGAGCCGTTTTTGAGATACGGACTTGCAGTCCCATTTCCGGTTTTCGATATCCCAATTCCGGTTTTTCAATTTTTACGAAAATTTGGAAAATTTCATCTGTACACCTGATTTGTCGGTATTATGAAAATCTTGTAGTTCTATCTTTATTAGTTTCGGAGATATGGTAGCTAGAAGATTCCCCACATACATATACACATGCATACACACACACTGACCAATTGCCAAAACTCCTTTTTTTTTGGTCTCAGAAGACCTTAAAAAGTGAAAATCAGGTGAAATTTCGATATTGAATTTGTGCACCGATAACAATATTTCCATTAAATACGGTAATTGGGTGATGGAAGTAAACAATTATTTTATTTTTTCTCAATACATTGCTACAGTTGTAAAGTATTTTTTCCTATTAAATTGCTTTTTCGTTTTTTTTTTTTTTTTTTTTTTGAAATTCATGCATGGTAAACAGAAATAAATTTTTACTTTCTTTATTTCAAAGAATTGCTGCAGCTATAATTTTAGTTTTCAGTATTACACCAGGAAAAACTATACTTTTATTATTAAATAGATAATTGTTTCCCAATTACATTTGTCTTAGAAACATTTATTTTTATTAAACAGCTTCTATTCAAATCTTTGTTCTTTCTCTGTAAAAAGGTTCCCATGTAAAATATGCTTTAGCTAAATTTTTAAATTAGTGTGAATCACCAGAAAATATGGAATTTTAACAATTTTATTTTTTGATAAATATATATATATGTGTGTGTGTATATAAATAATAAATAAAATGAGAATTTGTTTAAGAGAAAAACGAGGATATTATCGTGTTGTTGTTGTTGTTGTTGCTTATGCCACTCGGAAATTCCGAGCCCCGTTAGTGGAACTAACCGGGTTTAAGGCAGGAGGGGTGCGTCATTCCGTTTAACAGAGGAGCGCCCATTATAGGGAGGAAGTACGTCTTAGCTCCAGAAGCTGGCGATAGATGGCAGCACCAGCAGGAACTCGAATTTTGATCCGGGACAAGGCTGAGTTTAAACCCGTGTTCCGGTACCCCCAGAGGTATAATTTTTGATGGGAACTTGGAGGACTTTGCGACCACGACGGATTTAACGTGCACCAGTCGCCATTAGCGTACACGACGGTCTTCGGCCGGCTCGAGGACCGAACCCGCAATCTTTCGATCACGAACTCGCTGCTCTTACCCATCAGGCTACCGCGTGTAAACCCACTAACCACCAAAACTAGAAGTAAGGGTTTTTTTTAAATACAAAAACTCATTATTTTAATCCTATATAGCAATAATTTAAAATAAAATTGTGAAAATTGGTCTCACCTCACTAAAAATAGACTGCTGTATTTTTATAACTTCAACGGAATAAGAGTATAAAACGCATACAAATAAATGTTTACGGAAATTTCCTTGAGGGAGCATAGAACAGCAAAACCCACAGATGGCTTCAAAAGTAATTATTTTATTTTATTTTTTTCTTTTTACAAGTTATATAAACTCATTCAAATATGAAAATTTTCAAAAGTGTTAGTTTGAAAAATGCTTCAAATTCGAAATTCATTTTTAAACATAAAATTATTTTTCAGATCAAATTTTTTTTGTAATAAAATAAACATCTACTATTTTCTTACTTAGAGACAATACTTAATGTAAAATATCTTTTTTATTTAACTGTTAAACGCGATTATTTCTGGTGTTGCATGAGCGCAAGACCTGTGGGTAATGGGTTAATGTTATTCTCATCACGTACTAAATAAACTATTATTAATTTGACTCATAAGAAATATTTTGTTTATGTGCAATATATAGTTAGGAAATAGTGTAATCTAATGTCTTGTTTACAGTATTATGTTTGGTGAAATAAATTGAAAAGATAAAAAGGAATAGTATGAAAGATTAAAAACAAAGTAACAGCCTATCTTTGCTTGTATTTTACAACTTCTTACCTTCATTAATCTGAAGTTAATCTCTTACTTGTTTTCAACATCATCACGACAACTTAATCAATCTTTTTATGTTCATGTTGGAATTATATTTTAATCCTGTTACAGTTTAAAGAGAACGTAAAGTTTAAACAGAATGTATGCTATCATTTGAACTTATGAATACAGGTAAAAATAAAATTTAGTATTTTCTAATTTTTGAAAATTTCAAATTGTGCAATTAGAATGACGTATTTGTTTAAATTAAATGATGATGTTTCTCACAAAATTAAATAAATGGTAAAAAGAGTTATTGTACAATTTTAAAAATATTATTAATTAAAATAGCCACATGTTCCTTTTTGTCTTGAATCATGATGAAGAAAATGAAGAATTGATGCAAATTAAGATATTTGGGACTCTACAGTAAACCTTGGCATAAAACTGAAAAAATAATCTCCTAAAACTTAATATATATATTTAATTACATTATTTTGCATGTAGGAATACGTTATTCGTTACGTTATTTTTATTAGAATCGCCTCAAAATAAATAAGGATGAGTAATCTTATTACAAATAAAAGACATTATATGTGGGTATGTGCGTTGTAGCTTCGTGGCTATGTCTTACATCTCCGTCCAAACCACAGCACCAATTTAAAGCAAATTTAATACTTACAGATTATGACTATTGTTGAAGTACTACGGGTGCTTCGAATTTCTAGCGAAGGCGCAATAGGAGAGGGTGAGGAAAAAAACATTCTTGGAAAACCTATTTTTGCAAGATTTCTACTGTAATAATGCAGATTGAAACTTCAAATTTGTTATGTTGGCGACTTCTAAAGTATATATTCTCCCCAAATAGAGGTTTCTAGAAGTTTGAAATTAAAAAGTAGTGAAATGAAAAAAAACAAATAACTAAAGTTCTAAAATTACACTTTCGCCATAGTTTCATGCATGCGATTTAAGCGTTTCACTGTGAATTCGTCCAAAAAAACGTTGTGCCTTATTGTAATAAAAATAAAAATAATTTTTATCACTTGTTAGAAGGACATCCTTTTCAAATATATATATATTATCGTCTTTTAAAATGACGTCATGTATTAGAAGTCATTCGACAGGAAATGTACATTTTAATAGAGAAAACTTCTACGCTTTACTATAATTGAGGGACCATTTACTTAACAGCAATAGAATAAGCAGTAATAAACATAATCATATCTCCAAATAATAATACAACTGGACATACCACCCGCTGTTTGCACGGAAAAAAATGAATGCAAAGCCAAATAATTTTACCTGTTGGCAAAAATTGTTTTCTCTAAGTTCTGAATAAGACCAAAATTTGTTCAAATGAGTTGAAAAATACTAATCGAAACATTTGCCCTTTTAACGTGTAAAGAACGGTTAAGAACATTAGACACCCCTCTAATTCCCTTATAGGGTAAATTTCAGAACATTCTCATATTTCACCTTAAATAGTATAAAGAGGAGACATTTTTCTAAATTTCAAACTTCTAGTGGAGATCGTGGCGATTTCCCCCGTGCAGAGAACGAATGGGAATGCTAGTCACGCTATTTACGCACTCTAAAGGGTTAAATTTTACTTTAATTATAGCCTAAGAATGGACATTTTACTAAATTGAATTTTATTTGAAGTCACTGCAATTTTTAACAAGAGAAGAGCAGGTAGAACTGTTAGCTGACCCTTTTCACCATCCTTAAGCATTAAATTTCAGAGGATTCTCATTTTCAACTTTAAGGGAGGCATAAGAGATGGTATTTTGCATTACATCAAGCTTTTATACTTGCTTAACTATTGGAGAGATATGAAAAAGAAAAGGTTTAAAATCTCCTACTCCTCCATTTAAGCCTCTGAGGCACAAATTTCGTTAAATCCAAAAATAGTGAGTATCTGCGTCATGAAAAGATTTCACTCTCCAAACAGCATGTTTTTAGCTTAACCGACTTCGACTCGACATTGGTAGATGAATAAATGTAGAACGGTATTTCGTATTTATATGAGAAGGTTTTCCCACGTTGCCGATATTTTATACGTTTGCATGACAAATAGAAGCTCTTTTCTTAGAACAACAATTTTTCTTGTTTTCATTCAAGATTATGTTTTACGAATGAATTATTTCGAAAATAATATTAATTATTAATTTTTTGAAAACGATTTTTTAGGCTTATTAATAAATATAAGAATAACAAAAAATGGACTTATAATTATAAAAAAAAAATAAATTAATTAATTAAAAAAAAAAAAAAAAAAAAAAAAAAAAAAGATAATATGTTCTTTCTATGAAATATAGTTCCTATAAGCTATATTCATATTTCTTCAATAGATATAGCTAATGTACTTTACACAATATATAAATTATGTATTTTCTCAAAAAAATTTAAGTTTTTAATACTTTTTAACACAGTACAAAAGTTTTTGTTTAATTAATTAATTAATTTATTTATTTATTTTATAACAGATATTTTCTTTTTCTGTCATTTCTTTTCTTTTTTTTTCTCTCTTTCTTTTCTTTCTTTTTCTTTTTTTTTTTTTTTTTTGAAAAACACTACACAATTATCTCCCTTTCTTTTACTGACATAAAAGAAATATCTCACTAGTTGGAGGTATTTGTCTGTCCTTGGCGAGAAACAAAAAAAAAAAAAAAAAAAAAAAGGAACAACCATACAGGAATTTTAAGCATCTTTATTAAAATATGTTTATTGTATAAATACTTGCTATTTATTGTATTTGGTTAACACTGCTCGTGACATCTGCTCTACTATTTTTTTTTTTTTTTTTTTTTTTTTTTTTTTAATATAGCAGTGTAAAATTATGTTTTTATTCAATATGCTAAAAGCTAAAGTAAATAAAATTGCACAACTTGAATGTTATAAATAACGCAAACTGAAATTAGTAATGATAACATATTAATTTAAAAGAACAGCAAATTTTATTGTTCCTTTGGATGTATTTTCTATAAAAACTTGTTTTATACGCCAGTGACAATTGTCCACAGAATGGCTAGCCATATTTTCAGAATCATAATCTATTTATCTGACATCTATTTAGAGTTATAGTAGTTTTTATTATTGGATGTTCTCTCTGTAATATCCATAAAATCACTGTCTCACCATATTTAGAAAATGAAGATGTGTTTTATAATGGAAATATATCTATCATGGAAATATTCATAACATATTTTGTCTTTAAAATTCTTTAAAACAATTTATCTTTAAACCCTTACCTGCCGAGAAAAATTTGCAAGTTTCTCTTTAAAGTGCCACAATTTTCTTTCAACTCTGAAATGAGTATATTTTTCAAAAGCACTGTCAAGATCCCTTTCAAGTTTATGTCACTCCACTGTCAAACCGTGCCAGTAGTTTTAGTGGTAGCAGTACAGCACAAATGATCGAACTTCGGAAAACGTATATATACGCCCGGGGAAGTTAAGGGGTTAAATTTATAATTTGAAAACTTATACGTTTTTCATATGGTTGTAAACTGAAATATTGTTACTCTCTGATATAATTTTTATCTACATGATCGTTTTGTATTTCAATCGGGAAAATTCTGATGAAGCTTTTAAATGCTATTTCATAATTGAACTACGCAAGCTAATTAAATCAAAATAAGTATGAAATAATAAAATTTGTATATTATTTCCTTTTAAATGTATATTATTTCCTTATAAATTTTCCATTTTTTTAACATGATTTTTTCTGGATTGTTCACTACAAATTTTCTCTTTATATATTTTTCGTTTTAAACTCTTTTTAAATTCATAAAAAATGCTATTTATTATATTTTTATGCTATATAATTTTCTATAATTTTACACACACACACACACACAAAAAGAAAAAAAAAGACTATATATATATGTACATATATATGGTTATCCTCGTGTGAAATTTAGAAAAAAAAATTTCCTAGCATCTATTCTTATAAAATTATTTTTAACATTCACGTCTGCATACTAAAGTAATTACTACTATCAATTAATAAATAAACAATGATAATTACTTTAAATATGAAGTTTACAATTTATATTATTTGTTGGTTTATTATACGATGATTAGACATTCGGGCGATTGATTTTCATGATCATTTCTTAATGAAGGAAGATATATCACAGTTGTTATGCGTCACAATTTATACATCTGTATTTTATAATTTTTTTTTTTAAATAATTTTCACACCTGTATTGTACATATCATTACCGCGCCGCAGTTTATCAGGCACAACTTTTTTATAATACATTTAGTAACAGTATTTTGTGGAGAACATTAAAGAAATAATAGATTTTGTTGTATTATCAAACTGGAAGAAATATGTTTTATTTGGCATCTAAGCAAGAGGCATGACGCTATAATAGCTAATGTTCCTCATATCTTTACAATTCTTACGCATTAATGTTTGTTAGTGAATGAGGCAGACAAAAGCGATTTACTGTTTTAAACGCGTGTAATTTTAGACTTAGTTTATACAAAAATATATAGTTAATGAATTATACTTATTATAAGTTAAAAAAACTGCAACAATCCAGTTATTATTTAGGAAATAATATTTTAACAAACAAAATTATATAAAAATAAAAGTTTTGAATAAATCAAAATATAACATAAAAATTTTGAATTTGAACCGTAGAAATATAGAATATTTATATATATATATATATATAAAAAATGGGTTTGTGCTAATGTAATGGAACATGTACCTTTATCGGGAGGAAAAAATATTGGCACAAAGAGAGCGTAAATGTAGTATATCGGTTGTTTTAAAGGTATCGTATTATATTTTATTTCCTTTTTATGTTACACATAATAATAATATATTATTTATGTTCCTTATATTATATTATAGTTATATGTTATTGTATTTTTTACTATATTGCACAGAATAAGAATATATTATTTATTTGCACAAAAATTAAGAGAATAATCTTAGTAAAACCTTTAAATATATTCTGAACTAATACGTAAATATTTACGTAGTACGATGCTTTTCTTACTTTTTCTTTTGTTGTAAATAAATTTCAGTCACTGTTATTTTCATTGAGTTGTATATAAAATGACAGGAATAAGAACAAAAATATACAATCGTATTTACAATCAGTCAACACCGGTCATTATCACCTTTTCTTTTCCGAGTAACATTAATTCATTTGAATGGCTTCCGTTCCAAACACGAAATCTCTTAGGTGATATTTAATACTTGATTTTATTTTCATTTAACGTTTTTGTGCAGCACGTCTTTATGTTAAACATTTACAAAGGCTTTTAACGCTGAATTATTTTTAAAGAACTTTTTAAAGAAGAATTTTATTTTTTTTAGTGTCATTTATGCTGTTAAAAGAAACACAAATATGAATGACTTTATTATTATTATTTTTTTTTTATGTATAATTTAAAAATTGATATTAAAATGTTTTGTTTTTACGGCTGGTTCTTTTTTAAAAGAACTATAAAATTTAAAATTAGATTTCGTGTTTCATATGTCAAGAGTAGAAGCCCCTTTTGAAATGTTTATATGTTGATTTGTACATCTACATTTATAATTAAATTTGTAATGATGTTTTAACATCTTCTATTTTCAACATGAAAATGTATTGGATTCGTAAAAATTCTTTATTTCAGATTTTTCCCGAATTTGTACAATTTAAGATGTCCGTAGCAGGATATGACCATTTTTATAGAAATGTCTGTCTACTTGTTTGACTGTGTATAATAGAAACTTTGTGAAGGCTCTAGCTTAAGAACAATTGCAGACAATTTTATACAAATTTGGATTCCTCTTGATATAAATTAGTTTCTATCAACTTTTTGAGAAAAGTCCAACAGGTAACTGTCTAATCTGGAACTATAAGAAAAAGTTTTGTATGAACGTGTACAATGAGAATTATTTTTAACTATTAATTTAAATTTAAAATGAATTATTTTTAATACTAATAGTAAACTAGTTTGTTATTAATAGTAAACTGTTTTGTATATGTAAGAGAATCTTGTCCCCTTGGAGTGGAGTTACACACTAACGGTTGTACATTTTCTTTTTTTCTTTTTTTTTTTTTTTTTTTTTTTTTTTTTTTTAAGAACTCGTTAATAAATTTAATGTGAATGTTTGAAGCATAGATCTGTGATAATTTAAAACAAATTTGTCTATTTCTTTCTGGACTTTTATTTAAAGAAAAAAAAAATCCCGAAAAGAAACTTTTCCTAAGACATCAACTTTTGGTCATTGCATTGACCATGCTTTTGACATTTAGTATTATACTTCCCAGAAGTTTGTACGCTGGGTTTTAAATCACCCTGTATTAAATATCAAAATAATTCAAACCATATATTTTATAATGTAATTTTTTAAATCTTGAGACTACTAAAATTAACTCGTATTTAAAATTAATCTATCAATTTTTATTATTTAAAAAACTTTAACAAACATATATTTAGTATAAATGAAATTGATTACAACTGCAGCATTAAACAAATTAGGCATTTTAGATCACTTGGATCATTAGGAATATCATTATTTCATACCTTTATCGAAAATGCATTTGTAAGTAAAATTAAATTAAACTGTAAGTAATAATACTACATTACATAATGACCTCATTAAAATATTTAAATGTTTTAATGCGCGGCTATTTCTTTAAAAGTTCGGCTGATTTTGAATGTTTCTCATTAATTATCAATCACATTATACCACCAGATATGTAAATAAATATTAAATTTCTAAAGATAATAATTATTTTCGTCGTCAATGCATTGATAATTTTAAAATTAAATACAGAATTCATTTTACATTGTTGTATTGAATATTTTGTGCTGCGAAATTTCGCTTTTCAATATTTTATTTCTTTAAAAACTGTCAGCTAATTAAGTGGACTCACTTATTTACCAGTAAATAAATAGACAAATATCATATTTTAAGATACATAATTTAGTTAACTGTTATTTTCTATTTTTAATTATATTGAAGAGATAATAAATAATATTTATATTTATTAAGTTATATATGAGAGACAGGAAGCTTAATAAAGGTTTGTGTAACTAATATATAAGTAAGAAACATTTGAAGAATAGTGATAATTAATATTGTTTTGTATGCATGTGTATATTTTTCAAAACCACAAGTATATTGGAGGTATGTTTGGTTATACTATAAAAGCTTAAAAAAAAAAAAAAAAATCAAAGGTTTTTTTTTGTTTTTCGTAATATAGTAAATAAAAGGTTAAGCCATTACATCTAATGGAATCTTGTACTTTGCATATGCGTGTTTTAGTTACAGATCTACCCAGTTTTGGCATACCATTTGTTGATTGGTTGAAATACGTTAAACATATTTTTCGTCAGAACATAAAATATTAAATGGTTTTGAAGAAAATTGGTATAATATGTATATGTGCTAAGCATTTTGGATTGCACTTTTTGATCTAAATAAAAATAATGGCCAGGAACATCTCTAAGATCGTATGGAACAAAGACATGCATTTAGATTTGATTTATACGAATAAACAAAATGCACGGATATATTATATCAGGTTAAATAATTTCTATTACTTTTTATCTTAAATAGATCATCGAAAAACTGCGTACATATTCGAATTAATTGTAATCGAATTGATACCACGCCGACTTACGTTTATACAATCTTCAACTCATCAAAATATTATTCACGAGAAATTCTACTTCGTTTTATGAATGATTATAATATTTTTTAAACAACTGTTTTCAATATAATTAGCATTTATGGATCCTGTATCAAAATATGTGAAATTGTAATTTATAATTATTATTATACATAATTTGAAAAATTATCGTAAAATATTTTAAGTAATTCACAAAATTTTCTCATCCATAAACATAAGATAACTTGAAATATGATAAAGTATTTAGTAAAAAATATATTTACATTAATTATCATAATTATTTATATTGTTATTTAATATTATGCAGACTTGATTAACTGTTATTATATAAAATTATTTACTAAGTAAACCTCTAACTAGCAAAAGAAAAAAAACACTGAAGTTAGTATGGACTTCTTCAAAATAAATAAACAAAAATATAAATTATTTAATTTGACTTACACAAAAGAATAGAAATAGAAATAAAATAAATATACAACAGACATATAATCTAATAATGAATATATAAAAGCACTTTGAATAAAAATAAATTAAATAAAACATACATTTCATGCAATAATTGTATAAATAAGATACATTTACTAGCGTCCAAAAATTATGATGATATAAAAAATTTCAAATTTAAATTAAAAGTACAAAATACAGAGAATTCGGAAATAAATATTCTACAATAATGTTTCTAATTATAAATTATAACATCTATAAAAAAAATTTCATCATTAAATAAGTAAAATATCCCACTTTTTATTGCGCGCTGTTTCATTCCAAGAAAATCTGCTTTTATGCCACAATCAGACATATATTTCCCAATTTTATACTTGAGACGTTCTGCCGTTTAGGACAAAATATTACAAACAGAACTAAGGATAAATTTAGCAACATTTAAAGGGCTATAACAAGTTTTTTTTTTTTTTTTTTTTTTTCAGGAATTTTGTAGTTTTTTTTTTTTTTTTTTTTTTTTTTTTAAGGAAAGCGACTCAAAATAAGGATACCATGCACGAATAGATTAAGTTACCTTAGGATTGATTTTTATCGAATATATATATGCATGCATACATATTCACGTAGAATCGTCTTAAAATTGAATGTTTATAGCAAAAGTAACGATACATGTTGAAAGTATGTTACCTATATAAATATTTTTACATAAGATATAAAACTGTGTGATTGTTATATTGTATCCAAATACGTATTTCTTAAATCCTTCGTAAAATAATTATTAGTCAAGAAATCATGATAATATCAATAATGTATTACGGAAACCCATAAAAAGTAGTTGCATTCTGCTATGCATTGCACCAATATTCAAATACGAAGTGTAGTTGTCTAGCATAGTGAAACAGATACTTGAATTTTATAAAGTGCAGTACTTGATATTCCGAAATTTTAATTAGGTAATCGATTTAGCAAAGTTACATTTAATCGATCATGTCATGATAACTATTTGACTTACCTAAGAATTTAGTAATTTGGTTCCGATCTACCAATGCCGATAATGTTCTTTCAATTATTGATTGTTAAACACAAATAGGTCTCACAAAAAATAAATTTGCGCTATACAGTTTTTCTTCATACATAAAGTCAAATATTTATCTTTGGAATTTTTTACATAATCATTTGTCATTGATATTTTTTTTGTTTTTAGTCACGATTTTTTATTTTCGGTATACTTCTTGAAGTTGTTGTCATAACGTTTGAATATAATTTTTCAAGAATTTATTTTTAACATAAAAGAGTTTTAAAACCTTTTACTTTTGTTCGAGAAAGAAAGTGTCTCCCCTCAATTAAAAAAAAAAAAAAAAAAAAAAAAAAAAAATGTTACAATTTTCGAAGACTTCATTTTTTCTTATATTTTTGTTCAGAAGCAAAATATCTCTTCTTAATAAATATATATATAATTCATTTTTCTCTAAAATAATATAATATTTCTTAAAATAAAACATTTTAATCTAAACACTGAGTATGCTTTAATAACTTCGAAACCATAGCAAAAAATCTTGAAGTTCTAACGACTGTTTGCATTTTTGAAATTATTCAAATAGCTAACTTCTAAAAATCATTAAGTTATTAAGAGTTAAATAGTAACGTATGCCTTCAAGTATATGTAATTAAATATCTTTAATGGACTATCACGTTTAATGTTGCATAAAACACTTTTTCGGTTATATATATACACATATATATATTCATATGAATTTGTAAATAATAACAATTGATATTTTTATGTAATTTCATTCAAAGAGGCTTAGTCAGGTTGTAAAATGGTAATGTTTTGTATTTCTAGCTTGCTTTGGCGTTAAGATAGCTTATTTTGCTTTAAAAACATGTTAAAAGGCTTCAGGGCAGGTAATTGCTCTGGCGAGAAATTTGGCAACTTTATCGCTGCTTGATGACTTTTATGACGACCTTAGCGATAAAACAGGTTTTTTTTTTTTTTTTTTTTTTTTTTTTTTTTTACCAAAATATAAATTACGCTAAAAGTACAGATAATAAAAAGTACTAATTATTCCAGTTTATTTAAACTATAATGCGATGTGCGCATTAAAACATACATACTAATGACAATAACTGTATGCATTAATAAACGTTCATTCAAATTCATAAAAAAAATGCCTATATGGAATTTCGTGCCTAACGTGCTTTCTCTAGGGGCGGCAGCCTAGAGGATAGGGCGTCAATCTCGTAATAGATTCGATACTGGAAGTGGCTGACGATCGCAGATTACATTAATGTTTTTGGTGCACATAAAATCTGAAATGTTCGCAATGTCCTTCATGTTCTCATTACAAAATATATATCTGGGGTCACCGAAGCGGGTGAGACATCTCCTCCGTTTAGAAACGTGATGGCATATCTCCGCACCACCCTTAGGGTCGAGTCTCAGGTCATCCCAATTAACCATAGTGTACTACTGATGCGACGAAAAAAAAAAAAAAAAAAATCAACTAACCTTTTCAATAGAAAATATAAAGTAAATATTATTTCAAATTAAATTAAATCATTCCATTTTTAAGTATAATGTAAATGGTAAATTATGTGAAATGTGAACTAGTTTTTTGAAAATAACAAAATTAGTCTTTTTAATGAAGTTACACTTGTAAACTGTGACAGGAACTAAATTGAATTTTCAGAGCTACCTAGTACTTGATAGATACATTCATTTTAAAATTGAGTTTGTTTATTTTGTAGTTTTTCCTTTTATCTTGTATGTTATTCTCATTTTCATACGTCAAAAATATTCGTAATAATAACTATAATACAAAAGAATATAATCTGCTGTGTCACTTTGAAATGTATTTCTTTAATTTCGGGTACCCGTGTGTGGTCTCTATAAAATTTATACGCACATATATTATATTTATATTCAGAAGTAAAATTTTGTTCACAACATAACCTGCACTGTCAAAAATGAATTAATAGATATACTCATTTCAAAATAAATATATTTCTTTGAAAAAAGAAAACATGCTCTTCTTATTTATAAAATATCACCTGTTTTCAAATTAATATCCATTCACTTCATAATTTATTATAAATATGCTTAACTAAAAGAAATTCCTAAATAGAATTTCTACAACTTTAAGCATAAAAATTCAGATGCAAAATTTATTCCCTCAAATCTGCAGAATTATATTTCATAGCGGATGCATACAGGTTTCGGAAAAATACATAAAGAAGAATCTATGTTTTAGATATTGAGATTCACAATGGTCGATGCCAATTTTTGAGCATGATAAAATAGATAACAACAAGTACTTAAGATTTTAAACTTGGGTATAAAGTACCCGTCGCTTTATAAAATAACTGGTTAATAAAATCAACCGCTTAATCTAATCATATTGCAGGGGCCGGAATCAATTTTATGCAAATTTAATAAAATCAGCATGGACGGTTAATAAACTCAAAAAAAAAAAAAAAGAAAAGAAAGAAAGAAAGAAATTTCTAGGTGCAAAAATATGCATATTAGACAACGAATTTTGATTCTTTCAGCATGTATTTTTAACTTTTGAAAATGAAAATAAAAAACATAGCAATTTACTATATCGCCTCTCTTAAAAGAAAACATCTGTAGCGTAGTAATCATATGAGCACCCATATCACATGCCGTAGCATGAAATACAATTAACTGTGTATTTTCAAATCGCAGTAGTAAATTACAAATTTTCTTTGATTAGTCAGTGATCACGTGTATAATCGATTTTCTATTCTTTAATTAAATATAATAATAAGCAAGAGGCCTCCAGAACGGTGTCAGGTGCGACCACTCTAAAAATTGTTTTCTGGACCGCGATTTTATTTCCATAAAATGGATGTCATTTTATAACAGGTTTCAATTCCTTGTACAAAGTATAACATTTCACGTATCGCTACAGAAGTTGGTACCATTATTTATCACTAGCCGTTTTCAGCGACCAGCTGGTTCGCGATCCTTGAAAAATCGACTTTACGAAACCCCCGCTCGGTAGGGCATGCGACGCATTTTTCCCGTATCAGGTCTTACAATAGCTTATTGATATATAGTGAAAACACCTTTATTGAAAAACTTAATCGCAGTAAATTCACGCTCGGTAGCGCCTGCGGTGCCCTCTTCCCGTTTCAATGTCTGAAACAGTCTGTTCGCTCACCATGTTATGATATTTCAAATTTCTGACTTTAGCAAAGTCCCGCTCGATGGTGCCTGCATCGCCTTCTTCCCATTTTATAACTTACAACACCTTCCTCGCTCATTAGAATTTGAAAGATTGAAATTTTAAATACTATAGCGCCATCTGGCGGTTTAAATTTCTGTAATCTACTTATCAGTTCCAAATCAACAAAGCTTTCAAATGATGTATTACTTATGATATTAATTAGTAGCTGGGAAACAAAAGAAAACCTAATAAGGACACCTTAAAATATGTAAATCAGGTGAAATCTCGCATTCCACTTCCGATAATATAAAAGTACTTTAAAATATCTTTCGAATGATGTATTAAAAATAAAATAATCATAATTAGAATTTGAAATATTGAAAATTAAAAAAATTAAAAAAATTACAGCGCTATCTGGCGGTAGAAATTTCTGTAATCTATTGTTCCATTCCAGATCAAGAAAGCTTTCAAATGATGTATTACTCATGAAATTATTTTAATTAGTAGATGAGATACAAAAGAAAACCTAATCAGGACACCTTAAAACATGTAAATCAGTTGAAATCTCGCATTTCCCTTCCGATAATATAAAAGTACTTTAAAATATCTTTCGAATGATGTATTAAAAATAATTGAATCATAATTAGAATTTGAAATATTGAAAATTTAAAATAATACAGCGCCATCTGGCGGTAGAAATTTATGTAATCTACTGTTCGATTCCAAATCAACAAAGCTTTCAAATGATGTATTACTTATGGAATTATTTTAATTAGTAACTGAGATACAAAAGAAAACCTAATCAGGAGACCTCAAAACGTGTAAATCAGGTGAAATCTCGAATCCCACTTTCGATAATATAAAAGTACTTGACCATTCGATGTATTAAAAATAATTTAATCATAATTAGAATCTGGAATATTGAAATTTTTAAATATTACAGCGCCATCTGGCGGTAGAAATTTATGTAATCTACTGTTCGATTCCAAATCAACAAAGCTTTCAAATGATGTATTACTTATGGAATTATTTTAATTAGTAACTGAGATACAAAAGAAAACCTAATCAGGAGACCTCAAAACGTGTAAATCAGGTGAAATCTCGAATCCCACTTTCGATAATATAAAAGTACTTGACCATTCGATGTATTAAAAATAATTTAATCATAATTAGAATGTGAAATATTGAAATTTTAATAAAATTAAATTTGCAATTAAAACATAATTTTTTTGTTTATTCTCCGAAATCGATGAATTTTGAACTCCAACTTTGTCTAGTGATTAAAACTCATATAGTAAGTTTTGCGTGCGACAAAGGAAAACTGAAGAATTTCGAAATTTGCAATTTAATTATATCATTAGAATAGAATTTGATAGTCACAGTTTGACATATTTCACAGTCAAAAAATATGTAACCTGAATCAGTAAAGCATGAAGTAAATACTCTTTCAATCCGCTTTGGAGATATCGGGAGTTGCCATGGTAACCAACTGCTGGTAAACGCGGAATGCCTGCATCGAGAATTTCATTAAAGTCTATGCCCTAATGCATAAACTTAAAAAAATTATAACTGATTCAGTTTTTGAAACAATGCCTCAATCTTTTGAGGCCTGATTTGTATAATAGAGGACTATGCGCAAAAAAAAAAAAAAAAAAAAAAAAAAAGAAAAGAAAACAAAAGATTTATCTCTAAAAGATTTTGAGTTATAAAATGTTTTGTGAAAAAATCGATGTAAAATCTAAAAATATGGATCGCTAATCCGTATTTTGTTAAAATATTTATATGGTTCGAAAAAGGATTAAATGACCTTTCAAAATATACTGGTTGTTAAGAAATGGGACAGTTTCTCAGTCGTACAGGGCGATTCAAAAAAGACGATCGAGAAAAAGAGAAATTTTGGAACCTTTTTAAAGCTTTTTTAAAAAATATAAAAAATCCGTATTTTTCAAAACATTTTGTACCGTAAGAATCGATAATAAATGCTCTTCCTCATGGTACAGACGTATTTCCAATATCTTGAACCGTTTAGCAATGATCGGTTTACAAAAACCTACGAAATTTTCTCTCTCTGCTTTTTCTTTTGAGGAACGCGCGTCAGGGAAAAATATTACGGTCGCCTGGCTTTTTGAATCGTTTTTTGATTAGACATAAGTTCACGTTTTAATTAATATCTCCAGATCTAATTAAATTTTTGTAAATCTTTTTGCACCCGCATGTCAAATTTTGTACTTCTGCGTTCTGTAGGGACTGAACGTCTAGATGCACAGACAGACAGACATCTTCTTTTATTATTATAGATAGATAAAAAAATCTATCTAACACCATAATTTTTAATTCAGTAGGGTAATTAGTTCAAAAGATAATAAATAAAAACCGCATTTTATAAAAAAAAAAAAAAAAAATGTTTTTCGTATTTTTTCCCTCCAGATTGGAAGGAAATTATTTATGTAAACCTATATCGCATGGAATTTCTGATTAAACTGACGTCAAAGTATCTTGGCGATGAATTAAAATGGTCATCGCAATAGACAATTTGCCCGTTTTCTGGTTTTATTCTTACATAACAGAAAATGAAAAAGTAAGAAAATAAATACATACATTTTCTTTATTTGAAATCTAATGACTGAATTATAACAATTTTAACATCGCACTATTTACTCTATAGAGAAAACGCAGTATAATATATCGTGACGCCACCCTTTATGACAACAAACGGAAGTAATCATTGTTTACATTCGATTTCGTGCTTTACTTTGCTTCTTGAATCAGTGAAAGAGGTTTTGTATGTTATAATAATGACGGATATTAAAAATCGTAGTATAAATATTGTATTGTACCATTTTGCACTAATACAACGGCTAATGCTTCTCAAAAGTTATTCTTTAGCGTTCCACATGATCCTATTAAACGAAAACATTGGACAACCGCCATGAAAAGAAAACAATTGAAAATAATGATAAAAGAAAATGGTGATAATGATATTAAATGATTATAAGATGAAAAAGAAATGCTTAGAAATCAGAAATCACATAAACGATTGATAATTACGAAAGTTAAAACGAATTGCTGCTTACTAACCAGGCTAACAAAATGTAAACATTGAAGCATCATAAAGTGTGACGTCAGGCAGCGTTTTGAAGTCACGTGATTTTTGTTTAATTTTAAAGTTATTTTTACTTTCTCTTACCCATAAGGTAGAGAAAGTATTATTTTTGGGTCAAATTTTCGAACGCGAGATTTTGTTATATTTACACGTTTTGAGGTCCCCTAAATACGAAAATCATGTTTTTAGCAAATGGTCTGTGTGTATGTCTGTGTGTCTGTATGTCTGTATGTCTGTGTGTGTGTGTGTCAGTGTGTCTGTCTGTTATCAGCTATCTCAAAAATAAATTTTGGCAGAAAGTTCAAACTTCGTATTCTAAATGTGTATCATATATGGATGCTACAGTAAGCTTTTCGTTAAGATCAAGCAAATGGTTCGTGTACAGGGACAATCAAGAGAATTCTAATACATTACGTCTATGGGGGAAATTGCACGAAAGTAGAGTTTAACGTCTATAGACTGCACTAAACCAAATGAAACGAATATATATTTTTTGTAATAGAGATAGTTAACTGGGGAAAAAAAATTGTGTATGTAGGAGCCTCGCCCCTCCACTGGGGGGAAGTCCCCCCTCGAGGGGAGTAAATTTTCATGATGGGTATCTTTCAAAAGAGCTGAGCAATACTTTTAAAACGAATGGTTGAACCATCGATCTGTCATAATTTGAAACAAAGTTATCGATTTTTTTAACTTTTAACGAAAAAAAAAAACGAAAAAATCGAAAAAAAAAAATCGTACTTTTTTTTTTTTTTTGAGAATAAAATGGACTTTTTTTGGATATTTGGTGTTATACTACTTCTCTAATATGGAAATCGTCTGCCTTATCATAAAAGATAATTTTTTTAAATAATAATTTTAATAAATTATTTTTTTTTAAATAGAATTATTTTTTAATAACCGAATTAAATTCTATATAAATGTAGGTGCATTAATGAAACAGGGGGTTGAGGGGGACAGAACTAATTATCATATAAAACTCTTCAGAAGCCTAATATGAATTGTTTGACATAGGTTTACATAACAGTACTCGTTATCTTACCTATCAATCTGCAACCTGTAATTATAGTATTAAATTTCAGGGTAAGAGAAAGTTGTGTGAGTGACACACCAGATTATTTAAATTAATGAGAACTTTTTTTGCATTTTTAATAAACTTTTTGAAATTTATTGGCCTAAAACTACCTGAAAAATAGGATTTTGTTCAAAACTCCCATGTGTGCAAATTCCTCATTGCGTAAGGAAAGATCTTTGTGAAAATCGCCCCAAGCTACTTCGGTGCTCCAATTTCAAAGTTTCTCCAAAGGGGAATTATACTAAGTCTTTTCCTTAATGTAAATGAATGTTTTTATTTTATTTAATTTTATTTTATTAATAGTGTTTCTAATCAACATATTTGAATTAAAATAATTAAATGTCATTTATATTTACTTAACGACTGTATATCACGGTACTTGGCCATAGCATTTATTTACTGAATAGGGCACAGCTTAAATATGGGGTCCCTAAGCGAAATTTGAAAAATAGCACTCGGTCATTTCTCACCAAGATGAGAAACAGTCAAATAGTTTATGACATGGGATTAGTGGCAAAAAATATTTGAAATCGCCAAATTGTCTTGAATCTGTGCCTAGAATACTCTACAGTCGAAATATATTTATTTAAATGTTCAAAGTTACATAATATTAAACAAGAGGCATATCTAACCATGCCGGGAACGACTATTCCCGGCTATATATATAAAGGGGAAAAGAATCTGTCAAAGACATAATTTAGTTTAGTACGGAGGACTATTAATTTCAATCTGTAAAATTTTTATTTTTATTTTTATGATTAAGAGGACTATTAGTTTCAATCCCGGTAAAAACTTCGTCACCAGTTTTTGCAGACCAGTTTTGTGTAACACCAAAATGAATTAGAAACATTAGTCCTATCCTTACGAATTCGGTACCAAATGAAAGGGGCGATTTTTCTCAATCCAGGGATGCAAAAAATTTGTCGACATGAAAAGTAGATTTTTTTAATTTAACTAAAGTATGAAATTTAGATGGAAACACATCATTTTAATTCATTTCAGTCGTTTTAAAAAGTACGTGGCCCAGTTTTTCGGTAAAAAAATTAGATAAAAAATAAACTAAAAATTAAAATTTTACAGATTGAAATTAATAGTCCTCCGTATTAAACTGAATTATGTGTTTGACAGAATTTCATTTTTTTAATTTTAAATTATAATTTAAATTTGTAATTTATTTTTTATCTCATTTTCTTGATCACTGAAATTAAAATGATGTTTTGCCACATAAATTTCATTATTTAAATAAATTTAAAATCTAACTGCCGTGTAGAAAAACTGTTTGTACCCCTGTATTCAGAAAAATTGCCCTTTCATTTAATACCGAATTTGTAACGATAGGACTGATATTTCTAATTTATTTTGGTGTTACACAAAACTGATCTACAAAAACTGGTGACGAAGATTTTACCCAGACTGAAACTAATAGTCCTTCTAATCCTAAAAAAAAAATATTCTGGACAACAATTTTACTCTGTTAAAATGAATGTCATGTTATATCAAGTTTTACCCCGTTTTAAAAAGTACTTTGTTCCACCGATCGCTCCGAAAGATGGTACATTTATTTATCAGAACAAAATCAAGGTAATGCCGTAATTTTTGGTTAAAATTATTTGTTTGCCATTTTGGCGATGATTGATGCAAATTCCTTTGCTTACACAATTGCAATAACCATTTTGATTTATCGCCAAACTGGTAATATATATATATATATCTTTGAAATCAACAAGGGTGTCTCATATTAAAGCTGTGCTTAAAGTAGTCTTCAATGGAAATGCATTTATTTAAACATTTAAAGCAGTTTAAATATAGTGATCTGCGAGACGAGCAAAGCCCACTTCTGTACTAATAAATAAAATTCTTTGTCTGCCTCTTGGCACGTACAGTTCTAAAAAAATATTTATTCATAAAGGAATTGGAAGGGGGGGAGGAGTTGTTGCGGAAATTTTGCATTCTACCCTATGTTTTACGTCATACTCTTTAAGCTAGTTTGGTTTTAATTTTTATTTTTACAGATTCATACTTTCCTTATAAGACGTAGTAAATTACACACTTTCCTTTTTCCCTAACTACATGAAACATTTTGTAAATTAAAAAACCGAAAAACAACACACACACACAATATATATATATATATATATATATATATATATATATATATATATATATATATTGTGTGTGTGTGTATATATATATCATATATATATATCAGTACGGATATATATATATCCGTAAATTAGACGATTCTTTATAAAAACACTTGCTAAAATTTTAGCGAACAATGCTATTATTCAAATAACTTGGAAATTTATTTAAAAGTCCTATATGGGACATTAGTGATTATAAGTTTTAAACTCTCGTCTGTCGTTCACGAGTCATTGAAGCACGACAGTAAAAATAATATAAAGAACGCCAAATACTTGTATGATGATTTGAATGCTTTGTGTTTTTATTTCTAATTGCAAAAAAATATAATAATTATTAAATCTCGCTTTTATCGTAACTTCTACGATATGTAAATACGCTAAAATTAGTATGTGCAAAATTATGATTATTAATTCAGGATGTATACCGACAGTATTTCGTTCTATCATAGCTTACATGATATGTGAATAGACAAAAATTTGTTTGTACAAAAAAATTATAAAAGCAATTGTATCAAATATTTACGTATACCGAGCCACAGGGAGTAGTAATATATTTAATTTTCTGCCACTTTCTAGATGGTTATAGCGTAGTCTTTATTATCACAAGTTATATTGGTTAGTTTTTTATGCATGTAAACTGATTCCTCTCGCATGTATATACAGGGTGATTAGAAAAAAATCACCCCGATATATGAGACCATAGCTACCATACCGTTCCGAGAAACTGAATAAAAATTTGGTGGAAGGTATTTTGAGGTATGCGCTCAAGAATTATATAAAAAACAACAGTTAAACTCTAACAGTTACGGTTACAGTGAGAAAATTTCGGAAATTTCAAATGGCAACACCTACTTTTTTTTATTGAAATGTAATCTCCATAGCAAAAATCCATAAATAGCGTTGGAACGGAACCTCTAGCATGAAAATCACCAACGCTAGGCATACTAAGAAAAAAACAGAAAACAGCTGTGATGTGCCTACCAGAGCACGACTTACATTTTCTTAATGACGTCACATTTCACACTGAGTCTTCAGCTCTCACTAAAGTCTACTAATTATGCTTCGAAACGAGAAGAATAGACCACGGTATCCTTAATTTCATGTAGGTCTACTGAATAAGGGTTTTAATTTCGTTGTTAGTTGTAAGACACCGTAATGAGTGACGTCATCACACTAAGTGAAAAATAAGGCATTGGGAAATGCGTGATGTGTATCTTGCTTTCTGTCCCTGTGAACAGTATGCCGCGTACTGGGAAACATCATTATCATCATTAAAATCAGTTTTGAATGCCATTTTACAATGCCTTGTTTTTCACATACTGTGATGACGTCATCATGACAGCGTCTTACAACTAACAACGAAATTAAAGCTTTTATTCAGTAGTCTTACACGAAATTAAGGATACCTTGGTCTCTTCTTTTCGTTGCGAAGCAGAATCAGTAGACTTTAGTCTGAACTAAACACTCACTGTGAAATGTGACGTCATTAAAAAAATGATAGTGATGCTCTGGTAGGCACGTAACAGTCGTTTTTTTTCTTTTTTTTTCTTAGCCTGCTAGCGCTGCCGATTTTCGTGCTAGAGGTACCATTCTAACTCTATTTATGGTTTTATTTTGCTATGGAGATTCCATTTCAATAAAAAAAGTAAGTGTTGCCATTTGAAATTTTCGAAATTTTCTCACTGTAACCGTAACTGCTAGAGTTTAACTGTTGTTTTTTATATAATTCTTGAGCGCATACCTCAAAATACATTCCACCAAATTTTTATTCAGTTTCTCGGAACGGTATAATAGCTATGGTCTCATATATCGGGGTAGTTTTTTCCTAATCATCCTGTATATATATATATATATATATATATATATATATATAAATCTAAATAGAATGAAAAAGAAAAACATCACCTTATGTAACTGAAGAGGAGCGAAAGAAAAAATGGAGAGAAAAGTATCTAAATGGCAGGGGGGAGTTGTGACCCCCCCCACTCCGGTTAAACATGTTTTACGACCGGTCAACACTCCCGGATACCACATACTTTGTCAAAACTTAGAATAAATTTACATGAAAATGGCAAGATAAGGAATAAATCCCAAATAAAAACCTTTAAAACATTTTATAAGAAAAACCAAATCACAATTTAAAACGACATACAAGAAAAATCATGAAGCAATATGCCACCCATTTAACACAATTCAAACATAGAAACAAACAGTTAATGAAAGTTACAGTTAATGAAAGGAAGAAACCTTAAAATCGAATTGATAAACGATTCAAAAAACGTGATTTACAAGTAATATAATCTAATTGGTAATATTGTTTAAGAATATTTAACAGAAAATAAAGAGGATAATTATTATCTATGGCAATTTGTATAAAATTAACTACAAAAGAGTCACTGTCATAACTATAAATAAAAATTCCACTGCATCGAATAAGTTGGTTAATTATAATATTTCTGAATATATTTTTATGTAAACAAGAAGACCAAGGAGAAATTCGGTTAATTTTAAATTTAAAAGCATCACGTTTATCATAGATTTTAATTACGATTGTTTCATTATTAATACAATTATTAAGGTCTAAGTAATCAACACTATAATCATTGTTAGGTTCAGTTTCAATTAAATTTAAATTATTGGGGTAAAAATTAAAATTTAGTTTAAATTCTCCTTGTTCATATCCAATTAGAATATCATCTACATATCTTATATAGAAAATTTCATTTAAAACATGAGTACCAAATTCATAATGATGTAAATAGATATCTGCAAGGGCAGAGGAATATCCTCCTCCCATAGGGATACCGTAAATTTGTTGGTAATATCCAATCCCATTATATAAAATGTTTTCATTTAAGACGATAGTCAAAAGGGCTTTAAATTTTGGAAATGTAATGAATTCTTGTAAATCATATTGTTCAAAGTAGTTTAATAAAACCAGAAATAAAATGTGAATGTCTATAGTATTAAATAAATCAGCAAAATCAAATTGCTAAAGCAGCATTGCGCTTACAATGAACCATTTTCTAAAGTTCTTTTTCTTTAAAGTTCACTTTATAGCACAGTTAAAAAAGTTGTAAGTTTTGATTTTGCTGATTTATTTAATACTATAGACATTCACATTTTATTTCAGGTTTTATTAAATTACTTTGAACAATATGATTTACAAGAATTCATTACATTTCCAAAATTTAAAGCCCTTTTGACTATCGTCTTAAATGAAAACATTTTATATAATGGGATTGGATATTACCAACAAATTTACGGTATCCCTATGGGAGGAGGATGTTCCTCTGCCCTTGCAGATATCTATTTACATCATTATGAATTTGGTACTCATGTTTTAAATGAAATTTTGTATATAAGATATGTAGATGATATTCTAATTGGATATGAACAAGAAGAATTTAAACTAAATTTTAATTTTTACCCCAATAATTTAAATTTAATTGAAACTGAACCTAACAATGATTATAGTGTTGATTTCTTAGACCTTAATATTTGTATTAATAATGAAACAATCGTAATTAAAATCTATGATAAACGTGATGCTTTTAAATTTAAAATTAACCGAATTTCTCCTTGGTCTTCTTGTTTACATAAAAATATATTCAGAAATATTATAATTAACCAATTTATTCGATGCAGTCGCATTTTTACTTATAGTTATGACAGTGACTCTTTTGTAGTTAATTTTATACAAATTGCCATAGATAATAATTATCCTCTTTATTTTCTGTTAAATATTCTTAACAATATTACCAATTAGATTATATTACTTGTAAATCACGTTTTTTGAATCGTTTATCAATTCGATTTTAAGGTTTCTTCCTTTCTTTAACTGTAACTTTCATTAACTGTTTGTTTCTATGTTTGAATTGTGTTGAATGGGTGGCATATTGCTTCATGATTTTTCTTGTATGTCGTTTTAAATTGTGATTTGGTTTTTCTTATAAATTGTTTTAAAGGTTTTTATTTGGGATTTATTCCTTATCTTGCCATTTTCATGTAAGTTTATTCTAAGTTTTGACAAAGTATCTGGTATCCGGGAGTGTTGACCGGTCGTAAAACATGTTTAACCGGAGTGGGGTGGTCACAACTCCCCCCTGCCATTTAGATACTTTTGTCTCCATTTTTTCTTTCTCTCCTCTTCAGTTACATATGTTGATGTTTTTCTTTTTCATTCTATTTAGATTTATATTGTACATTAGCAAGGAGCAGCATTGCGCTCATCTAATGTTACTTTTTTGTATTTATAATTAAAGTTTCCACATTCCTACATTTGTACAATATATATATATATATATATTAAATCACTGAAGAAAATTCTATAACAATAATTCTGTATATATAATATTTCTGTCTTAATAATAGTTTTATAATAATTCTGTCTCTTATACAGTAGTTTTTATTATTATTATTATTAATTTAAATATAACTTAAATATACAAGTTTAAACAAATTTTGTTGACACTTGTTTTCTAAACTGAAACTTGTTCAGCATTCCAAGCAAATTATACTTATAAAAGAAAAATAAAACAGTTTTATTAAAGATTTAGCGTTTGAAAAATTGTACTGATACGCTTTGAACTTTTTATCTAAATTTGTAATTTTAACCAATAAAGCTAAACACGAGCTTTGCCACTCTTTCATTTCCTCTGATAAACTCTTCTATTTTTCAGAAATAGCAATTTTCAAAGAAAAATTTCGCTTTGAATTCCTATCATGTTACTTTTTAGTACGTGACAAGACATTTGTTAAAAAAAAAAAAAAAAAAAAAACTTTGTACATTTGTATTTTTTTACTTTTATATTAAGCTGATTTTGATACTGAAAATATACTTTCAAAATTATACTATGGAAACATTAAATTATTTCATTTTTCTGAAGATTTTTTAAAGAAAGTTTGTATAATTTTAAATGAAATAATAAAAATGAGACAAATGCACTAAACTTTTAATTCTAAAGGGTCCTAAAATCTGTAAATAAAACCGAATAAAAATAATATGGTGTGGTAATCATACAACTTTCTGTTACTCTGCATTTGGAAACAACTCGTATGTTGGCAAATTATATATTAAGGAGTGAGAAAAGAAGTGCTGTATATTAATTTACATTAAATTTAGTTCAAAATTATTTTAGAAAAAGTTTTATTTCACTTATATTTGTAAGTGAGACAAACAGACTATTTTCTAAAACTTCAATTCGGTATTCCTATTATCTCAAAATGCCTGATTATAGTAAAAATACACACTGACATTTGGACTTCAAGCGCAACTACATCCCATGACGGTAAAAGAACTTAAGTCATCATTCCTAATAAGTTTTCATGGACTAAACTTTTAATGAAGCACTTTCAATAATTACACTGGTCTACAGTAGTTCGGTAACAACGGTCAAATTATTATTTTTATTATTAATTCCAATTTTTATTTAAATATCTGCAAGTAAAAATGACCCACCACGTCACATTTTTCTGTTAGAGTATCCAAAAATGGCATTCTTTATGATTTTCACAGTATCACAGGTGGCAACCCTTCCTGCTGGTAACCCAGAGTCCTGGCAACTCAAAGTCCCGGCAACCATGTTTGTTCCATTTTTTTGTTAAAGTATTAGAAAATGGCAAATTTCACTACTTTTTTATGATTTTTACAATACAGTCGACAGCAAAACTATCCGAGCACTAGCCAATAATTCCGATATCATAAAAGTACATTTAATACTATTTTGTTAAATAAATCTTTGTCGAATCATGTCCTTAGACTGACTAAATACATGACTCAACAAGGATTTATTTAAAAAAGCAGTATTAAGGGTACTTTTTTTAGACAGGGATTATTGCTAGTTATCAGGTACTTTTGCTGCCGACTGTTTCACACATTACCTTTCGTGCTATCAACCCTGCCTCCTGGCCTTCCTCTCTGCTGGCAATCTTATCTTTTTTTTTTTTTTTTTTTTCTTGTATTCTAGTTAACAGATATTTTTTGTTAAGTATGATTGTGCAGTTTTTTAGTTAAAGTTTCATGTTCAAAATGGCAAATTTTCAGTGTAGAACTTGTAAAACCGTACCCGGTAAACTTTGCTGCATTTGTGAACTATTCATCACAAGTAGACATTTAACACAAGACGTTAAAAAGCCTATTTTTTGTATTTTGGCTTTAAAATAATAAATAATAACAATTCAATCATTTAGTGTATTTTCCATGTTTTTACGTTCTACTTAGTCTACAATATGTATATTATCTCCATATTAACAGTATTCCATGCTAAATAAATAATATTGATAGTAATAATGCATGTCTTCTAAAGACATTTTTACATTGCTTCCAGTACAGATTAAATAATCGTAACCAAAAAACTGTACGCGTTACAGATTTTTCACTATTATTTTTTAATTTTTCACTGCAGAATTAGTTGAAAATAGCTAATTTCATTTCTGTTACCCCCAAAAAATGTTTTTTTGTCGGCTAGTGTTATTTTTAAAAATGTCAAAGCTTAATTTTTTTGTATAACTCTATGTTGTTTATAGGTTACATACATTACATACACACCACAGAATGTACTTAAATTTAGCACAATAAAAACACGTATCGGAACTTGAAATTCCTTGCTAAAAATAACCATGTACATCCTTAATACACTGCTCGACATTGAAAATGCAACACCAAGAAGAAATGGTAATAACGGAATGAAATTTGTTGGACACATACATTATAGTAGGAAGAACAATTGTTTAAAGTTTCAGAAAATTTGGAGTAATATGTACTGAGAAAACAGTACATAAAGCAGCGAACTCTGTGAGAAATAACAGCACATATCTGCCTAGGCATTGAATTGAAGAGCGACTGGATGACATATACGGGTAGAATACTTCATGAAGATTCAACACGATGCCACAATTCATCGATCGAAGTTACTGGTGAGTGGTGCGGGGGGCAGTCGCTTTTCAATGATTAAACAGCCATTTTCTTTGGTGCGAAATCAGGAGAACGCGCTGGCCACAGCAACAGTCGAACACATTCTGTATCAAAGAAGGTCCGGACAATACAAACAACTTGCGGTCGTGCATTACCTTGCTTAAATTTTGCGCTACGGTGGCCTCGAATACAGGGCAGAGGGGCGGGTCTTAACTCATCAGAAATTTAATGGCCGCTGTTCAGAGTGCCAGGAATACGAACATGAAGTAATCGAGACGTGTATCCAATGGGAACCCATAACATCATTGAAAATGATGGACAGTATGATGATATCGAATCCCAGCTGGCAATGTGCATTATTCATAATGCCGTTAAATACGGATAAAGCAATCTTGATGCTGTAAACAGGATTGCGATTTGTCTGAAAAGTGACTTCACGCCATTCCTGCATCCAGGTTCTTCGTTGATCACACATTAATAGCGCCCATATCAGTGATGCAGCTTTGAGGGTAATCAGAATTTTGGTAGCCGCATACTGAGTCACCACCTGGATTGATGGTATGTTGTACCATTGGATACACGTCCCGGTCACCTCTTGTTTTCATTCCCGCCACTCTGAATACCAGCCATTATATTTCTGACGTGTTAAGGCCCATAGCTCTGCCCTGTACTCGAAACCTCCGTAGCGCAAAATTTAAGCAAGATAATGCACGACCGCAAGTTGTTTGTCTTGTCCGGACCTTCTTTGATATAGAATGTATTCGACTGTTGCTCTCGCCAGCGCGTTCTCCTGATCTCGCACTAATGAATATGACTGTTTAATCATTGAAAAGCGACTGGCCCCCACCACTCACCAGTATCGTCGATGGATGAATTGTGGGATCGTGTTGAAGCTTCATGAAGTCATCTACCCGTACATGCCATCCAATCGCTGTTCGATTCAATGCCTAGGTTACAATGCAAGTTACTAATTTTAATGCAAACAACTTTATTTATTACAGATTTAACTGTTGTTTCTTAGAAGTTACAGACTATTTATCGATGGAGATTATATTGTTTAATGTGGGCCCCATCATTAAGTTATAAAATTTGCAGCCGACGAACTGCGTGTTAAACAGACGATCGCGGCTGGTCGACAGTGATCCTCTGCACATGCAATGTCATACAGTCCATAAAGTCAACCAAATTACTACATTCCTTTTTAAAAACGAAACTCTTTAAAGCATTTTGACTGTAATGCTTAGTGGTATTTTGATGTACATCCTATCAGAGCGAAAATTTTATTTTTTATATATATATTTATTTATTTTTGCAGAACATTTGAATGCATTTTTGAAATATCTATATACAAATTTTCGACTCAATCGTATTTTAGTTACAGTTACAGAGTGCTCTGAATTGTCCAAGTTTACTTATGGTCACCCTGGGTAAATATAAGCATATAATGTATATACATATCTATATCTATATAAATATTTATAATTTCACCAATCTGTATATCTTTATAAATATTAGCCCGTCATCTGTGAATTTGAAGATGTTTTTGCTTTAAAAGAGTACAACTAATACCAATATACGATTAACGTTAATTATTCAATTATTACGCAGTGTTATTTATTTAAACTTTATGGACAAACTACATATTACAATTTCAACTACATTTTACGTTTGCATTAATGCAAAATCAAACTGTAAGAAATTATTATTTTATTGTAGAATTTTGTTCGGATAGAAAATCTCTAGCGATTAGAACAGAACATTTTAGTTTTAAACAATTTAAATTTTTACTTCCATTACCCGATTACCGTAGGTAATGGAAGTTTTATATTCCGTCCAAAAATTTGATATTAAGTTTTCACCTGATTTACATGTTTTAAGGTCTCATGAGTCCAAAAAATTAGTTTTTGGCAATTGGTCAGTCTGTATGTGTGTGTATGTATATGGGGAATTTCTGGCTATTATATCTCCGAAACTATTGCAAATAGAACTACGAGACTTTAGAATTCAAACAGATCTGATGTACAAATGCATTTTCCGAATTTTGGTGAAAATTGGAAAATCGGAATTGGAACATCGGAAACCGGAAGTGGTATCGGAAACCGGAAGTGGAATTGTCATTTTGAAAAAAGTTTCTCCCAGTGACGCTGTTTTTCTGTCATAATGTCATTTTACACGGGAAAATTAAAATATGATCCATGGTTGTATATATGTAGGTAGGGTGGTTGGATTTAACATCGAACCACTACTGCGCTATGGATAATTGGCGACGGTCTGGGATGTACCCCTAGAGATGTTCTGGACACTTGCAGTCACAATTTTGATCCTTCACGGAGGGGATGCCCCCCGCTTGTGTGATCCCCAAAGGTACAGTGTGGATGGGAACATGGACGACTTACGAGAGATTTTACGTGCATCAACCACCATTAGTGTACACTACGGTTTTTGGCTGACTCAAGTATCGAATCCGCAATCTTCCAATTCCGCGATCGGCACTTTACCTACTAGGGTACCGCGGCCCGAAACCACGCATGTCAAAAAGAAAGAAAATAAATAATATTTTCCTCTACTTTTACAAAATTAATTTTCCTTACACGGGAAAATTAATATATGATCCATGGTTGTAGGTAGGTAGATAATTAGGTAGGTTGTATTTGATGCCGCACCATTACTGCGCTATGGATAATTGGCGACGGTCTGTGATGTAACCCTACGGATTTTACGGAGACATGCCACCAAAGATTTGATCCTACACGAAAGGGATGGCTCCCCCGCTTCGGTGGCCCCCAGAGGTATAATTTTGATGAGAACATGGAGGATATCTTCAAATTACGCTCTCGGCGCTCTACCGACTGGGGTACCACGGTTTGAATCTAAAGTTGTAAAAAAGTTATAAAAAGGGTCATATATTAAAGCTGTAATGAAAAATGGTCTAGATATTATGACTTTCTTTCTATTAAATTTATATATATATATATATATATATATATATTTAATAGATATAAATATATAAGATATATATATATATATATATATATATATTGTAAGCCATGCCGCCTGTCTCCATATTATTTTTAATTTCGGTCTGTTTCATTTTTAGTTTTGGACTATGTTAAAGATGTTTTTCGTACTCTTTTTGGTTTTAGTTTGTTTATTAATTTGGTTAAGTTTTTCTTGGCTTGTTTTATTCTTGAATTTTATGTTTAAGTATGATTTTGTAGTTGGTTTTGCTTTTCAATGGGATGATTAATTATATATATATATATATATGTATAGATATATAGATAGATAGATAGATAGATAGATATTATATATATATAAATATTTTTTTTTTGTTTTGCAGTAAATTTTACTTATAATATGTTTCACATTTTTTACTTTTCTCGTATGTTTTTCTTTAGTTATTTTTGTTATATGTTTTTAACTTTTGTATGACTGAAAACATATATTATAATTTTATATATATAATATATATTATATTTCAATTTGACATTGAATATGAGGACTTCCATAATAATTTTCCGCTTTTGACTTGTAATATGCACGATTAATATTCCTTTTCAGTGAAAGAAAGCAGCGAATCGGTGGGCAGAGCTCTGCATGTGTTAATAAGTAAAGTGAGTTGGGGGAGGCGAAGCCTCCCTCGAAGGTTGGTGAGCGGAGCGAGCAGGGGGCAGAGCCCCCTAGTATCAAAGAAAAAAAAAAACATCAATTTTAAATTTTCGAATTCTGACGATTGAGTGTATTTTGCAATGACATTTATTCTTAACTTTAATATATATATGCATAACTGCATTAAAAATTTACTAAGAAAATTTAAAAACCCTATACTGTAAACTGAAAATGAACTGCTGTATAGAAAAAAAAAATGGGTAAATGAGTTATTTTTTATTAAAATCTAACACTACACATAATCAAGCATCACAGTTGTTAACGTTTAGTAGAAGTTGAATGTATTTAGTGGGAAAATATTCAATTTATGAAATTTTATGCACTGGCTTATATAGGTGTGTGACGGTGCAGTTTCAAAATACCCGATATCCAATTTAGTGACTTCTGAATGCAGATAAATAAACTATTCTCCTCAAAGTTTTCTTTTAATAAATGTGTTAAAAATGATAGAAATGTGTTAGAAAGTACAATAATTTATTACACGAATTAATTGAAAACTATAAAAATTATTATAACATTGCTAAATGAAGCACTTGTTTTTATCATGAGTAAAGAAGTACGAAGACTTTGCATTTCGCATTGAAATGCATAATGAAAAAAAAATCTACTAAACAATAAGCGCTCTAAAGAATTGATAAAATGTAATAACACGGAACGCATTTTTTTAGAAGTGTTATAAACGTAAGGAAGCTTTAATTTTGAACATATACTAAGTAGTTTATTGAAAATAGAACATATTTAATGATAAATAACAAATTTTCAAAATCATAGTTCCTATGATTTTGAAAATTTGTTTGGCAGTATTTCGCACATCTTGGTAATAGAAGTTTCTGAAAGCATTTATGATGAATTTGGCAGTTAGTTAAATTGTGAAAAAAAATTACTGGATTAATCTTATCAAGTTCTGTATTTTTGAAAACGTTTTGTTTAACGGGAAAAATTACATCGGAGGGGGATTCCAAAGGAAACGAGTTTTTCGAGTGCTTTATTTTTATATTTTTTCGATTTTTTTTTTTTTTTATAAAAATTACTTTCTTTAGATATATTGATGATTTAATTGTTTTTAACTGTAATAACCGAAAATATTTCTAGAAAAATATATCCTAAAGAATTAATTCTAAACCGTACAGATACTGATAAAATTTCTTTAATAGATTTAAATATAAAGAGAAATGAAGAAAATGGGCTCAGTCGATTATACGATAAAAGGAAGGATTTTTATTTTAAAGTTAATAGTCTTACTATTTGGTTTTGAAATATCAGTAGAAAAGTTTTAAAAAGTATTATGTTCGCACAGCTTAAAAGAATTCGTACTACACTGTTCAACATTGAAAATGCAACATCAAGACGTTTTAATAATAACGGAATGAAATTTGTTGGACAAATACATTATAGTAGAAAGAACAATTGATTGAAATTTCAGGAAATTTGGAGTAATATGTACTGAGATAACAGTACATAAAACAGCGAACTCTGTGAGCAATAACAGCGCATATCTGCCTAGTCATTGAATCGAACAGCGATTGGATGATATGTACGGTTAGAGCACTTCATGGAGTTTTAACACGATGCCACAATTCATCGATCGAAGTTACTGATGAGTGGTGGGGGGTCAGTCGCTTTTCAACGATTAAACAGTCATTTTCATTGGTACGAGATCAGGAGAATGCGCTGGCCAGAGCAAAATTCGAACACATTCGGTATCCATGAAGGTCCAGACAATATGGACAACTTGCGGTCGTGCATTGTCCTGCCTAAATGTTGCGCTTCGGAGGACTTGAACATAGGCAGATCTATGCGCCTTAGCTCGTCAGAAATGTAATGGCTGGTATTCAGAGTGCCGGGAATGAAAACAAGAGGTGACCGGGACGTGTATCCAATGGTACAACATACCATCAATCCAGGTGGTGGCTCAGTATGCGGCTACCAAAATTCTGATTACCCTCAAAACTGCATCACTGATATTCGAGCCATTAATGCGTGATCAACGATGAACTAGGACGCAGGAATGGCGTGAAGTCAGTTTTCAGACAAATCACAATTCTGTTTACAACATCAAGATTGACTTATCCGTATTTAACGGCATTATGAATAATGCACATTGCCAGCTGGGAATCGGCGTCATCATACTGTCCATCATTTGCAAAGATATTAAGGGTTCCCATTGGATACACGTCTTGATTACTACGTCATGATTATCATGTTCGTATTCCTGGCACTCTGAACAGCGGCCGTTAAATTTCTGATAAGGCCCGCCCCTCTGCCCTGTATACGAGGCCTCCGTAGCGCAATATTTAAGCAAGGTAATGCACGATCGCAAGTTGTTTGTATTGTCCGGACCCTCTTTAATACAGAATGTGTTCGAATGTTGCTCTGGCCAGCGCGTTCTCCTGATCTCGCACCAATGATAATGACTGTTTAATCGTTGAAAAGCGACTGGCCCTCCACCACTCACCAGTAACATCGATGGATGAATTGTCGCATCGTGTCTAAGCTTCATGAAGAGCTCTACCCGTACATGTCATCCAATCGCTGTTCGATTCAATGCCTAGGCAAGTATGTGCTATTATTTCTCACAGAGGTCGCTGCTTTATGTACTGTTTTCTCATTACATATTACTCCAAATTTTCTGAAATTTTAATCAATTGTTCTTCCTACTATAATGTATGTGTCCAACAAATTTCACTGCGTTATCATCATTCCTTCTTGGTGTTGCATTTTAAATGTCGAGCAGTGTATTTTCAATAATGAAAATGATTTAAAATATGCTCTTGAACACCTAAAAAATACCTTGCAAATTAACTGTTATCCGTCCCATTTTTTAACTGTGTTTTTCCAGAGTTTTCCTATCTAGGTTAGTTCTACTTTCTGATACAAGGGCGATATTTAAGTACCGACGAGTAGCCCCGTCGGCCGAAGAAGTGTTTTATTTTATTTCCTTTTATACTTTCTTGTTTACCTTCAGTAATTCTTTATTTTATTGTATATTTTGAAATGAATTGATGGAATTTTGTAACTTTTGCAATTTTGTGATTTTGTAACTTTTTTAGTATTATTATACATTATATATTTCTTGATTTCTCTTCAGTGTTTGGTGGTTTTTCTGTTTGGTGAGAAGTTGGGATAGTTATTTGGTAATTGCTACTCTGCATTCAGAAACTTCTGATTCACTCCTAGACTTAGGGGCCTCCCTGATGAAGATCTCAGTGTTTTTTGGGGTTTAATTTCATTCATTTGTTTATATATTGCTTCATTTATATAATTATACATTTAAGTTTTGCATTTCGTTTTGCTGCAATTTCGCACATTGGTTTGTAATTTTCCTTTTGGTTTTTCTAGTCTTCAAACTTATATTTATATATAAATTTATTTAAATAGTTTTCTATATATATATATTACAGTTGAATATATATATATAGTTATTTATATTACTTTTTTTTAGTTAACTTATTTTACAACTAATTTCGAAAAACATGAATGTGATTCCAGGATTTTTATCTATTTTTTTATTTAATATATGTTACTAAAATATTTGCAAATGCCTTGCATAAAATTTCAAACATATATATTAAAATAAAAGTGGTAATTTGTTTATAATAAAAAAAATTATAATATACTCATATCGTTATTATTATTTTTTTTTAGTTTCTAAGTGAGCTGTCCTTTAGATGCCCAGATATTTGTGATTGCCCCACTAGCCCACCTCAGTGTCAAGATGGTGTACCCTTAGTTTTAGATGGCTGTGGATGTTGCATGGTATGTGCTAGGCAACAAGGTGATGTCTGCAATAGCATTCAAGTTTGTGACGCAACACGGAAGCTGCAATGCACTTACGCCGATCCTTTTTCTACAACTGGTATTTGCCGAGGTAAGCAATAAAACAAATTTATATTTTTAAGGTGTATTCGGAAAACATCTAGAAAAAAGACTTTGAGATTAAATACGAAAATTATATACAGACTAATATCTTATTGTCTTCACATAATATGTATTTGATTTAAAAACTTACAGTTAAATGGCAAATTTGTGACTTTTTAAACGTAATGCCCTCTTAATGATGTATCGATACACATTCAGCATGGCATTATAAATTGTCTACTTTGCAATAGATCAAGAGAGTAAAAATTATTTCAAAACACTTTTGATATATAGAATATTTGAGTGTCTGTTCCGAAGATTATCGCAATTTAGAATGTATAAATTGGGGTGGGGGAATCAAAAATCCATAGGAAATAGACGATATATGATAACGACAAATCTCACAATTACAAGTGTGAGGGATAAAATGGCTAGCACCAGAAATATAAGGTCAAAATATACAAGAAAAAATATCCGAAGCCGTGGAAGGGTCTTTCATCAGGGCCTTGAGGCTACCGTCTAGGGTTTGCTGCGTATCGTCTAATATAAGGGATATATAATACAAATCGGGGAAATAGACCAAAAAGAGGAAACAGACTTTGGAACAGGGATAGAAAAAACGTTTTCATTACCTTTTTTCCTCCATATAAGAAATACTAATGTCACTTTCATGAATTTAATTATTGCTCAGAGGGATAAATTTAAAAAGGAATAATTTAGCATTTCGAACAAATGGAATTAGTATATAATACATCAATACGTGGTGAAAAAGTGTGATAGAGTTTCACCTTCTTCTTCTTTTTTATTATTTATTTCTTAATTTTTACCTCTTAATCGCTTTAACTTTTAGTGAATACGCAACAAAGTAATATTTTAAATATTTGATATAAAATTAGTAAATCTATGATTTAATTACATACAGAGTGTCCCAAAAAGGTTGAAACGCGCTTTATTTCTTTACCCGTTACAGATAAATTGGCAATGTAAATTGAAAAAAAAAAAAAAAAGTCCTAATGAATTTAGGAAAAACGACTACATTAAGAAAAAAAAAAAAAAACCTCCCATTATTTTTTAAAAAGTTACATTTATAATATTTTTATACAGTCCCTCTAAGCAAATTTTGTCAATTACAAAGCTTTTATTTTTCATTCAACAAGACCTTTAGAAAAAACCCCATATCTATATCTTTGAAACCAACCGAATTATGACACAGAAAAAAAGGTGACTTATGCCATTTTTCCGTATCATTTAAAAGGCTGGCTTTTCGGTGCAAATAGGGATAATTTACAAATTGATAACGGAAATGTTTAGATCAAAAACATGATGTGTCGAAAAATTCTCAATCGCGAAATCTTGATTTTGAAATTCTTGACTGCGGCCTTCCGTGGAGGATCAAAATTATGATGGCATGTCTCCGGACCACCTCTAGGGGTGTGTCCCAGACCGTCGCCTATTGCCCATCTGCTCAGCGCTAGTGCGACGTAAAACCCAACATCCATCCATCCATCCATCTTGATTGCGAATCAATCCAACATACTCAAGAATAGTTTCAATGCACATGCTATGATATCTTTTATCTTTTTATAATATGTCACAAATTTACATTTCTATTTTTATATATGGTCAATATAATCAGAGTTCAGTTTTCAATTAATAAAAATTCATTCAGTTTTAAAGATACAAAAATGCGGTTTTTTGCAATGATGTTGTTGCACTGAAAATGAAAACTTTCTAATTGGCCAAATTTGTCTTTTTTTTTTTTTAATTAACAGGAAGATATTTTTATGAGGGTAGTTTTATTTCCTATCTTATTTTGTACACTTTTGCAATTTACATTACCCGGTCATCTCTAACAGGTAAAGAGTTAAACCGCGTTTCAATCTTTTTTAGAGTCACCCTGTATATATATATATATATATATATATATATATTAAATCCAATTTTCTTAATTTTGAAATGACATTATTTTAGAACAGTGAAAGGCAAAAATATGAAAGAATGGTTTGTTTTGTAGACAGGTCTCAAATATTAAATACACCAGTTTGCAAAATAATTACAAGATTAATCTACAAAGAGCGTCGCAATCTCTGGTTAAATATTGAACCAAATTGAAAAATTTTACAACATTACAAAAAGTTCGATATCTTCATCATTATTAGCAACGAGACACAAATTGACGATTGAAGTCACTTTCTGCAATAAAATTAATGAATTAGATGTACGTACTGTTCAAGCTTTCCAATGTATGCGGATTATTTCTAGAAATGGTCTTTTGAAAATCCCCCTAAAATGTAACGCAGGAATTAGATGCCGGAGAATATGGAGGCGAATATAAACCTATGACATTCTCTTTGTTTTAATTCAGATCAATATCTCTCTCTCGAAAATATTCACAGCAAAAAAATTATACGTTGCAAGAAAAAGCTACAATCGGGTGCAATCATGCATAAACGATATACTTTTCGATGCATCTTTTAAGGTCTAAAATATGGATACCAATTATTGTTACGTCTAAATATGCCAAATTAATCCTTTCACTCAACCAAAAAATGTAAGTTTCTAGAATGCAGTGATATTGCGAGTGTTCACAGGTTTGTATTATCCATTTTTGTCAGTTTTCTTTTGTTTCAGAAATCTTAAAATACAAACTGGCAAAATAAAAAAATTTTGTGGGGCCAACATTAAATTTAACTCAAAATATACAAATATTGCATAAACATAAAAATTAAATTAAATATATATATTTTTAAATGTTTAGAGAAATATTCTACAGTATTATTTTTGAAATTTAAAAATTTTTAATATGTTACCAACATTGTAATTTAATACCGTTCATTAAAATAAAAAATTTTGAAAATCAAGAATTGTTAAAAAGCGGTACTAAAAAAAGCAGTACTAAAATAGTTAAAAAAAAAAAAAGTACTGTTACAACAAATTCTGTAATAAGAAAAGCTTTTAAAAGTATTTTAAATAACTTATACAAATAACGGGATATTTGGATTTCCGTTGAGAAACTTTTCTAAATAAATATCACTGCAAATTTGTTAAAAAGCAAATGTTAGGTTAAGTAAGGCAAATATTCAAAAACCTAAACAACTATTTAAAATTCAAACATATTTAAGTTTATTTTTAAGAATACCAATTCAGTAGTATTACATATTAAACAAATTTATTGAAGAATGTGTTCACAGCTGTAATAGTGCTTTATATTTCGAGTTAATTTAACGAGAGCAAAATATTTTCATGGAAGTAAATTTATTTGTTTTGAAAGTTATCGGAAATCAATGTTTCGCGCCTCAGGTGTAAGCATAACGTTCAACATGCTTTTATGGTAAAACAGGATTACACTCTGGTAAAGCTTTGTGATTGACAGGCAAGATTGTTATTATCTTTAAAGGTCTTCCTAAGAGTATACCAAAAAAAAAAAAAAAAAAAAAAAAAAAATAGAAAGTTATGATCGAAATATAGTAATCAGTTAAGTGTAAAAGCAGCTGAAATTCTAAAATCAATGCATCAATGAGATATAAATATAGAAAACGAAAAGAATTTTATTTGTTAAACAAAGTATCACGTGATATGAGATCTATAAATAAGTGTGATTTACGATAAAAATGCCATTCTTAAAAAAAAAAAAAAAAAAAAAAAATCTATATTTAGGTATAGAGTAATACCACCATAGCTGATGTAACATTTCAAATAAGTAACGGCAATTATTTTCTTTATAATAAAAGTGTGAGATACGCAATTAAAGATATTTTCTTTCTTATACAATTTTACATTTTCATTAAGCATAAAATATACATTGAATGTTGAATTGTGACTTGATTTATAATCGTTTTTGCCAATGTATTTGTAACAAACGTAACATCTGTGTTAAAAATGTGTTATGCTATTCAAAAAACTAATGATTAATCATGCATTTAGCATATTTAAATTTCAATATACTTTGCTAACGTGATCACACAAAAGACAAACCGAAGGACTGAAATACAGACATATAAACTAACTGAATTCATACTCACTGGTAAATTTTGTTGCAAAGTGTAAAAACGCTTAGCATAAACAATAATGCAATTTAAGAAATTTCCAGTTGTAGTCCTAATGTACCTGAATGTTTTAATTTAGCCCTGTATATCTCAACGGAAAACGTACCATATTTCGTAGAAAATGCATGAAGAATAGTTGTCACCTTTTTTTTTTTTTTTAATAATTTGGTCACGGCGAAATTACTTAAATATAAAAAGTACAAATGCCTCCCATAAAACACTGCGCATTGACATAATTTCGGATGTCACTATACACAAACCATATGAGCTATTTATATCATCTTTAATGGAAACATTCCATTGTAAACTTGAATAACATGTACCATTTTAATGACATTCTGGCGGTTTTTTATTCCATATTTAATAGGGAAATTTCCATAGTGAACTTGAATAAAATATATAAGATTTTAAGAAAAGATAAATATGATTTAAGAAAAGTTTACAGTTTTAAGAAAATCTATGAATATTTATGGAGTTACATCGCGGAAATATAAACTAACAGACAAACCGAAATCGTAAACGCATTTCAACTTCGTTCGAAAGTGTTAAAATAATCTAGATAGTTATTCACGGTTCAATATTAAAGATAATTTTGTATTACTACTGTATATAATATATTAGTTTTAGAAGGAAAATAACTGTTAAAGTTCAAATGCAATGTGATTATAAGCAACATGGTTGGTTTAAATTATTTTGAATATTATGTTAGCAATTTGTGAAATCAACAAAATTAAAAAAATAATAATAATAATAAATAAACACTTTTATACCAATATTTATAGTTAGTCTATAATATGCTAAATTTTATATTAAATTCCAGAAAATTATTTATGTAAATACAAATAAACTTTTTTGTTATAGAGTATACAAAAATATATACATATGATATAAAACAAACCGAAATTTAAACACTATGATTGCTTCATTCAAATTAATATAAATCTTTAGATATCGGTAGATAATAAATAAAATTTCATTTTTTGGAAATATAATGTTTTGTTTATATTTCTGTTTGATAATAAGATTTATTTTCATATAGAATCGAATTTGATGGTTTCGGGACGATAGCATGGGAATTATTTGATCTTCCAAATCAAACGATACCAAAGAAAATTGTTTGACGAAAATTGTTTATATCACTTGATATTTATTTTATTTAAATAACGTGCGTAAATACATTCTATAGAAAAAATAATCTTAACCCGTTAGTAGTCGCTATAGACAGCGCCACCTATTACAAATTGCGCACTTTTTATTTAACTGTCACCAATAATTTTAAGAAGTGATGTGATCGACGTTTCTTCGGTTTTATTCGCGTTTTATGTATACCAAATGTCAGTTCTAAAAATTTTTAGTGGCTATTAAATGAAAAAATCTTGCAACACTGAAGGATGGGTGGCAAATCAACCAACTAGCGACTACTCACGGGTTAAAAAGGTATAAATGACACATGTATCATTCTATAAACTTGCATAAAGGTTTTGTTATTATCTTAGTGTAAGGTAAATACAATTAAAATAAATATAATTTACTTTTTTCATACAGTTAGACGAGGACAAAGCTGTAATGTTGGTCAGCAAACCTATAGAGACGGAGAGACCTTCAAATTGGACTGCCGCACACAATGCACATGTCAGAACGGTACATACGGCTGTGTCTCACTGTGTCCTCATGAGAACGTGAGACCGTCATCCAGATGTCACCATCCTCAGTTGGTGAAAATGCACGGATCTTGTTGCAGGGAGTGGCTTTGCGATTCGACAATTTTAGAAGGTAATGCAATAAGTAGTATGCAGTTACTAACAAAATATGTAAGGGAAAAAAATTTGTCAGTATTTTACAAGAGAATTCTATGTATACACTTGCATTTATATCTAAGGTTTATAATTATTCTTGGTGTTTTTGTTCAGCTCTTTATAAAGTGATTAAACCTATAGAGAAAACTTCCAGTAATTCCAAGAAAACATTTATAAGGAAAAAAAAAATATATCGATAGAACAATTTTATTATTTTCTTTTCAAAATATAAAGCAATATTACTAATTTAAGTAAATTTCTACAGTGTTCCTTGCAATTTGACACATTTGTTTATTTCGCATGTATGATCACATACAAATATATTATGTATTGTTGACTTAATTGCATGTACATAATTTTTAAGTTCACAATGGATTGTAAAACGGAAAGTAAATTATAGTAAAACCCATTTGTTCCATCAGCCTGGTATAATTTTCCTTATTGACAATAATTAAGGTCTAATATAATAATTTATTTTATTTCAGTATTTTCTTCATTCTTTTTTCTTTCTTTTAATTCTCACATTACGTGAAATCATGCAAAAATAATATAACCATTAACTTAATTGTTTTGTTGTTAGTACTTTTATATTCATATTAAGTATCTAAAATACAATAAGAAATTACTGAAATACATATTATTTTGCCAATAAATTTGCGAATTCTTTGTGGTAATACAATTACACGATAAGAACTATTTTTATTAGTATGAAAACAATTTCGGCAAACGTTTAATGGTGCTTAAGAAAAATGACTTATAATTCTTAATTATTTCTACTTTTATTTAGCTTTGTATTGCTTCTTTTTATCTAGTGTTTGATTATGATTAGGTACATGAAAGTATGACCGGAGGATAGGTTTGTTATTACCGTCTACACTATAAATTTTTCTAGGTAAATATTTTACAAAACACAGTTTTGACTAAGAACATGATTCGACAAGACAGTATTAACAAAACAGTATTAACTCTACTTTTTTTATATAGGAATTTTTCTAAGTGTTCAGATACTTTTGTTACAGACTGTACGTTAATATAAAATGTGAATTAAAAAATAAATCTTTCTTCTACGCACTAAAGTGATCAAAACCTTAAATTTGAATTTTGAGAATTTCCAAATAAAACTTATTCGAATTGTATTATTCGTTTTCCTTTATTCGAATATGTATCGATAATATATATGTATATAAAATATTGTTATATAATTTTTTATTTAAATTTTTACGAGCTTAACAAAAATGGAGAGATATTATTACAAGTTCAGTGTTGCAAAATTCTGTAAAACTATACAATTTTTTATTTAAATATGTAAGAAGTTCTTCTCAATTTTCTTCAAAATTCTTTTATCACAATCATTAATTTAAATTATCTAAATATAATATTCTATACTGTTATACGATTTATTTTCTGTAATCACCGTTACAAACCCTGTAATGAGACAAAAAAAATCTTTAAAAGCAATTATCTTTAGGAAGTGAAATAAAATATGTATATTTTTTCTTTACAAGAATACATAAGAGAGAAAATGGTTTTAATGTACAGGAAAAAACTTATAATGACTTGCCATATTTCAACCGTAACTGAAACAATTTGAATGTTATGCCATCCAATATCATTATTATTTTGTTGAAAAGTTTGTAAAACGATATTTCAAAAACTTCAAAGAAAATTTACGACTTAATCCAAAAGATAATTCTTTTCCACCTCACGTTTCTAGGAAAAGTAGAGTATAAAGTCATTATTTTCTAATCTATACAAAAGTTTCAACGATATCTTTTATGCAACATAAAGATAAGCGAAATTGCAGGGTATTATTTTTGTCCATGAATAATACAACATAAAGACAAACGATTAATCATGCCAGATAAAAATAATGAGAACAAAAGAAAATGCTGCATACATGTTTAATTTGCTTTCTTCTCTAAAAATTTGCTTCGCCTTTTTCTTTTTCTCGACGCATAAAGAGTGCCAAGATAAAGTTCTGACATCATTTTAATGCAAATAATACGGAATAGATATCAGAATTAATGAAATAAATTTGTTTAAAATATATTCTGTGTAATGTATCTCTGCCAAATTAACATAAATCTATCCCGATAAAAATATAAGATAAATTAGTCAAGAAATGTCCCCTTTCCATGATTTTTCGAAAATAACCGTTTGATATAAATGGAATTCAATTAATTATCGTAGGAATTCAGGATCACAATTCTTTCATTATTTTTGCAATAAACAAATAATAAATATCTAAATTTAACTTTCCTTAACTCGTAACCTATTGTGTTTTTATAAGATTGTATTAAAATGAAACTTCTATTTAAAAAATGCTAATTTTCATTTAAAATAAAAATGGTTCCGCATTAGAAAAAAATTGTTTAAATGTTAGAAAAAATAAAAATAAATAAATAATAGTATTAAGTCTATTATAGTATTAAGTCTATAATAGTATTATAAGTATAATATAACAAATTTAGTTGTGTATGCATTATCAGATCTTACCTAATGGTAATGAAGGAATTTGTACACCATTATATTACATAGCACTATTTCGAAAACATACATTTTCACAAAAATATAAAAGTAGTCTAAAAATATGTTGCAATTTTTTTCGGTGTAATATTTTTATAAGTTTGATAAAATTATATGTAATAATTTAGACTAATTTATGGATTAAGAAACAATTGTGAATAAACTAATTAGGTTGTAAAAAGAGGACCACAGAACTGACATTTAAAGGTAATGAGTACAAAAATTTGAATAAGCACCATAACTTCCTAGTACTCACAAATATTGTTTCGTGTCGAAAGAATACGCGACCCTTCGTCAGGCGAACAAAGTAGGCACGAGCAGTACAAACAAATCGTGGTGCCGCATTGGATATTTAATACAAATGATACTATCATGCCTCGCCTCAGTGTTAAATAAAATTAAATAAACCTTTAAATCAATATTATTTATTTACAATAAAATACATAAAAATATAATATAAAAAACATTATTTCTTTATTATTGAAATGCAACTGTTCTGCTTGTGAGATTGAGACACTGATGAGAAATGATGTAGAACCAAATCGTTTGTCATGGTATTAATGATTTTTACATTATATTTTTATGTATTTTTGATATAAACAGTTATTTAAGTTTAAATGTTGATTTAACTAATTAAATAGTTATTTTAAATAGATTGTAAATCTATTTAAATTATTCTCAAGTTATGTTACTAAAGATTATTGCGAAGATTATTATATTAATTTTTTTTTTCTAATACAGATAGGAAACAAAACTGTCAGTCATATACAAGTGATTGGACACCCTGTTCAACAAGTTGTGGTGTTGGGATATCATCCAGGATATCGAATAATAATCCTGAGTGCCAGCTGAAGAATGAGACAAGATTATGTATTCTCAGACCTTGTCCTACTGTGATGGAAGAATTTCACATTTCTGCACACGGACATCATGTAAGAGTATGTTCAAAATTTCTATTTCTCTTACACTTGATAACATTATTCAAATTTGATTTTCTAAACAAGAAAAAGAAACTAAATGGATTATTAATTAGTTTTCGAATGTATTATGATCATACAATGTCTCATATATGTATATTGCCTATATTATATTTTTAGCATGTTTAGATTTAAGTTAAATGCAGGTAATATGGCCACCTTAAGAATAAAAATTTTTAGCGATATTAGTAATCGATTTAAAAAATAAAATAAAATAAAATAAAAAATAATTCTCTAAAACAGAAGACTCTTTTAAGTACTTGAGAAAAGAAAAATTAAATTTACAATATTTAAGATTTAAACCTAAAATATATATATATATATATATATATATATATATATATATATATATATATATATATATATATATAATAAAATACTAGTTGATGAAGGTAATATGCCCATGTGAAATATAATGAAGAAATTAATATTTAACGCGTGGAAACTCATCAATTATTACTAAAACAAATTTAATTTTTGAAACTTTACAAAACTTACTGAAAACACAAGTAAAAAGAAAATTTAGAAAACAATATTGAGCAATTTAAAACTGTTCATGTGTGGTAAACTTTTCATATGTGAAAATTTTAAAAATACATTTTGACATCCCATGAATGACAAGTAAAATCTTTCTTATCTTTCTTGGTAAATCCTACGCATTCCTCGTTCACTTAATTATGACACATGCCACATAATCGTATATCCACAACTTTTTCTTTGCTGCAAATACCGATAAAACAACTGTCTTTATCACTTTTCTTTGCTTAGGGACTTTTTACGATATTATTCTCAGACTGACTTTTATTTATTTATTTATTTATTTTTATCGCTGTTGTGAAGTTTGAGTATATTCAATATTACTTTGAGAAGCTCTGGGAAAGAGGTCTTATTTTTTTTTTTTTTTTTCAAACTTAGAGCACGATAGTTCATTGCAGGTTTTATGATAGCAGTACTTGATGGAAGGAGTATAACAAACCTGTTTTTCAGAAGATGTCTCTGGGGAACAACTTTGTTTTCCACTATGGGCACTATTGTTTGTTGGAGGTGGGGTTTTAGACACAGAACTTGGAGTAAAAGCTTCCTCAGGAGTTACATTGACAGGGTAGATAGGATAGGATTGACACGGCAGACACTTGTCCCTTTGAAGCCACCTTTAACGTTGAAAAAGTCAGTATCATAGCTTTGTCCCAAACTGGAAAAAAAAATCCAAATCGAGCTTTTCAAATGTTTTCGTGGTTAGTTTCTTCCAAAAACAAAAGAGCGTCTTGGTCCCAAAATTGCTCAAATGACCCAAAACAGGCTACAGCTCATGTATTGTATTAGAAAGTGAACAAAGTAGAAGGATGTCATTTTTATGTCAGTCTCATCCAGAATTAAGTAATCAAGATGGGACTAGACACCGTGGGACTAGACAAATGTGAGAAGGCAACGTCCTTGTGGATTAAATTTTCATATGTGCAGATAATATACCCATTAGGCACATTGTAAACAATAACAAGCTTTAAAAATCCGTTCGTAATTCTGTCTGAAAACATAGCTATTAAAATTTACTTATACAGTTGAAAAGACCATTAAAACAGCTAAAATATTATGTTAAACACTAAATACAAATACTTTGTTTCAATCAGAAAATTATTAACTTACAAAAGACAAATTTATAAAATGCTATTGCAACTAGCAACAAGTCAGCAATGACAGTCAATCCGTGCAAGTTATCAATGTTTGCGGGCAATGCAATACTAAACCATGTTCTTTTGACTTCGAGCGACTAGATTCAAGCGTCATCTTTCAGATTTCACTGAAATTAACCCTTTGTTGCATCGTGTCCACTGTAGTGGACAAAAGTTTAAATTTTTTTCCTTTCACACAAATGGATTTACAGATTTGGTTTCAATGTTTATTCTTTCTGTATTATTTAGGCTTTCAACTGTTGCTCATAGATAGCAGCATAATATAAAATTACAGATTGCATTGCTAGTTTGAAAATAGCGTGAACCTCTACTTCCAAGTTAGTATGATTTCTCATTGTAAACACTATATATATGTGCTAAACCTTTTTTATTTTGACATTTTGCATTTTGAAATAATAATTTTAGGCATTTTGGAATATGTTTGAATAGAACACTTATTTTCAGATGCTATTTTTCATGAAAATTGATGTATTTTTCTTTTTGTCAACTACAATGGACGTTATGAACATAGGCTAATGTAGGACTTTTTTCGTTTATCCATTGTAGTGGTACAAAAGGGTATTATTTCTTTTTATAGATGTTACCGTGATAAATTCTTGGCTTCTTTACAAGGCTGTCATACCACAATGTTCTATGCAACTAGGATTTTTCAATATTTCCATTGCCAGAGGACTAATACAAGCAGTATCAAGAGTAATTGATGAACCAAGATACAGAAAGACTTAGTAAACAAGGGCCAATTTCAGTGTAAAAACCTACAAAAAAACAAAAAAAAAAAAAAAAAAAATGTCAGTCAAAGCAAGTTCTGTCCTCTACGATGGAGTGGATCATTTTGCTAGACAAATATCAAATAGTGCTCAAAGATGTAAGATGGAGTTATACTCAAGAAAATCTACATATTCATGCGTAAAATGCAAAGTTCATTTGTGTATCGATGAAAAAAGTGACTGCTTTTATTATTTTCATCACAGCTTCTACTTTAGATATCCAGTTTCTATATGCATACTGTCCACTACAGTGGGCAAACTGTAACTTTTAAAATAAACAAAATTTTGATAAAAAAAAATTTTCCCTGATTTCTGGGGCAATTTTAAATAGGAAAAACACAATAATTTCCTTTAAAGTTTCCCAGCTGATTAATATGCAGCAAAGGGTTAATAATATTATTGCGGGTTGGCCATATTTGCATCATTTACCTAATATACAGTTGGAAATATTTTACAATTTTGTTTTACATTTGAAATTTATCAAACATTTCATTTTTTTTTTTTTTTTTTTTTTTTAATCTGGAAGATAAGTTTGTTATTATGACATGCATAGGGTATATATTAAAAAAAATCATAATGATGGTTACAGTCAGTAGTATAGTCACTTTACTCCCCTCGAGGGGGAGCTTTCCCCTGGGGGGGGGAGAGGCTTCTACATACGCAATTATTTTTCCCAGTTGACTATCTCTATTACAAGTAATTCTTTTAAATTTCATAATGATTATTAAAAAATAATTCTCTTTATGCACATTTATACAAAATTTTGTCCTATACCACCATGTTAAAAATTTAGAAAAAGCGGGATGGCAACACAAGCTGTTGGACAATTTTTACCAAAAGTTCATAGGCTCTAATTTATGTCAATGCGTAACTACATACCAATTTATACGAAATTCTGTGGAGAAGTACCTGAGATACAGTGGCCACAAAATTTTTTCACACACACACAAACAGACAGGCAGACAGACATTTTCTAAAAATGGACAAATTGTGTTCTACAGCTCTCAAAACGTTCAAATTCATCACAAACCCGAGGTCGAAATTTTTTACGAATCCAATTCTTTCTTCTATTGAATATAGAAGAAAGTATATATATTTTTTGAACATACCATAATGCATTTTATTTATAACATGTCATAATGAATGTGCAATAGAAAATGTCTTCTGGCACTTATTTTTAAAAACGGCTATTAAATTTATAATTATATTAGAATTTTTTTAAAAGGTGAAGTATGCTACTTAATGTTGAGTAAACAGATATATATATATATATATAATTGTTCAACGTTCTATACTATTTCTTTAGTATAATGTGGATAATGAAAATGTTCCTTATTACTAAAATAATTCTAATCGAAATTTAATTTAAAAATTTACTTTTGAGAGTTATCTTTGTAGATTCCATCCGCACATATACATGTATCCCAGAGTTTATTGTCCTTTCGAAATTTGTCATTTTTATCACACATAAAATTTCGTCGCAAACCATTGTTCCACATATTGAATGACATCTTTAAGTTCTTGAATTTCAGATCAAGATTTTTTTTTAGTTTTAATAATGAGAAAAATACTTTTGGAACGATGAGGGGGAAAATAGATGAGATGTAGCAAAATTCCAGCCTTCGTCGCTTTGAGTTCTCATCCGTACATATAGATGTATGAGATAGTATACATTCGACAAAAAGACAGACGCCTTTGGCAGTTATATCATATAGTTTCTTGATCAAAGAATAACACAATTTTTTCCAGCAGTTTTCAGTTATAACCACCAATTATTAACTGGTAATTCTTCTGGTAGTCTGATAAAGTATGCCAATACAATCGAAAAAAGTAGACACCATGACTTTTCACTCATTTGTACGATAGCTTTATTAGAAGGGAAGAAGTAAGTTCAATAAAAAAACACCACAAAACTGGCGTTGTAAAAAATATTACTTACAAACTTTGAATAAACACCATAAAATGCAATAAACTCGCAACAATTGTTTCGGGTCGAAAAAACACATGATCCTTCATCAGGCGAATAAAGTAAGCACAAGTGCTGCAGTCAAAGCGGCAATGCACAAAATCGTTTAAAATGAAAAGAAAAACTTTATAAAGTAGAAGGTAAATATAACTACTGGTGTGAATCGAATTGTACAAGAAAACAAGAAAATAAAGTGAGATTAAACATATAACAATCTAAGGATATCAAAAATTAAACGAAAATCTAAGTTACGTGAGTAATTTCCAAGCATCAGAGAAGAATGGAGTGGAAGAAGTATCATTAACAAGATTATTCGAATTTTGAAATATGTAAAATGCTTCTTGAATATCCAAATCGGAGGAACAGACAGGAGATGAAATTATATTAGTTTTGGAAAAATCAAAACGATGACCGTGAGACCAGCAGTGGGAAGCAATAGAGGATTTGGTAATCTCTTCATTACGAGCACCATCAAATGAGCACCGTCGGAATGTTCGTAATGAAGAGATTACCAAATCCTCTATTGACCCGAAACAATTGTTGCGAGTTTATTGCATTTTATGGTGGTTATTCAAAGTTTGTAAGTAATATTAAGAGGTAAGTTGTTGATTTTCAATATAGACAGTGTTCTTTGCTATTGAAATGCTGAAAAGAAAATCTTTGATTTAAATTTACAGGCAATTTGATGGATAAGTCCATAGGAATATGTACATTTATATACGAAAAGATACTGATAGTGAATTTAATTTATTTTTTTTTATTTTATTTTATCTTATTTTCAATTTGTACATTTTTTTATTCAAATGTTTATTTAAAAATATGGGCGTGTTTCGACCTCTGGGCGATATTAGTCTAGATTATGTCTTTCAAAAAATTATAATTTTATGATACATTGTTGTATTTTTTGGACTAAGAAAAAAAATATATATATAAATAGCTTTACATTTATGCGATTATATTTAAAATCTATTTCATAAGATTCATATACAAAGACAAATATATGCCCATCTAAACCTATTTGCTATTTTAGAAATTATTAAAGAATAACTTAGATAAATTTTTATTTGTCTATAAATAAACAAGTTTGCTTTAAAAGTGATATATATTTTAATCTGACACACAAAACATATAAAGGAATTAAATAATTTTCTGTGTTTATTATTTTATAAGGCATTATATGAAATTTTGAGAAAATATGTTTAACAAGGAAACATACAAAAGGTATCGTCTTCAAAAAATATTGAAAAAAAAATATATATATGTGATTCTACTCTTCTTACAACACCAGAAAGTGAAAAAGTTAGCGGCTGAAATGAATTATCGCGACCACAAAAAAATATCACAATTAAGCATATTTGGCGATTTCACATTGTTAGGCGATTGATTTTGAGTACTTGGCGGAGAAACAAAACACGGTTCTATTCGTACACGGCAATCTCGGTCTTAGCGAACTGAACGCCTAACAGCGCTAAATTGCCAAATATGCTTAATTTTGATATTTTTTTTATGGTCGCTGTAATTCATTTCAGACGATAATTTTTTCACTTCTTAGTGTTTTATGAAGAGCAGAATCACATATAATTTTTTTCAATATTTTTTGAAGACGACAACTTTTGAATCTTTACTTTTAAGTTATATCTAAAATTTTAATTATTCTGTTTTGTAAAAAAAAAATATAGGTTTTATCATTATTATTATTATTATCATTATTATTTTAAACTAAAATACATTATTATTTTGATTGAATAACATAACCTAGTTTTTTTTTTTTTTTTTTCTTTATTCATATTCCTAATGTTCTATATAAAGAATCTTAAAATTTTAAATAATTCTATATTGACTTAAAAGGGGTTACATGGATTTGAAGGAATTGCTACTAATTTTATACATACAAGTCCATACACAAGGCAAAATTTACCTAAAGTACTGTTTTTGCTTATAACACTACCAAAAACTCCATTAAAAAAAAGAAAAAAATCTTTCGTTCAAGCTGTATCAATTCTGTTTTCAAGAAGTGCGTAAATTTTCAATAAGATCAGCGCATTAGTTTTTCAATATATGTGTCTACCGTTTTACTAAAGTGTCTCAGAAAGACAATGACACGCCGGTGGAATTTTCACGAATTTTAATGGAAATTTTACAAAGTATAAATGTTGCTCTTTAAATCATTAGCACCCAGTGTCCTCATTTGAGGACAGCTAATAAAACGGCTCGTATATTTTTTGTGGTTTCTTGCAATGATTTCTGCTTTTTAGTGACAGTTTATAGCGTCACTCTACATGATCCCTGAAAGTTTTATGTGTCAACTATTAATTATTATTTAGAAATTTTTATTCATGAGTTCATCAACCGTGAATATTTATTTAAATCAAATTGGAGTGTAAAGGTTGATATTTTTATTTATTTCCAACTTTTCGAAAAATACCAGAGCCGGGAATCGAACCCGGGCACCTCCGCTTAACGCACGGATGCTCTCTGGGTTGCTCAGCGGTAGAGTATCCGTGCGTTAAGCGGAGGTGCCCGGGTTCGATTCCCGCCTCTGGTATTTTTCGCATAGTTGATAATAAAAAAAAAATATCAACCTTTACACTCCAATTTCATTTAAATAAATATTGATTATTATTTCACAATTTGGATAGTCATTTTATGATTTTTCATTCGTCTTACACATATTTTGCGCAGGTGTACTAACCTAAATCAAGTATAATAATAATATATATTATTATACTTTACTTTCGAGATCTTTGGCAACGTATAATAGGAAATTAATCTGTTATCTGAAAGTTTTACTCTCTCAAAATTTTCTTGCTAGAATACTAAACGTCAATAAATGAGGTTAGGCCTTAAGTTTTAAACTATTTCAGAAGACATTTAAAATTATCATATATTTTACTGTCAGTTGTCTATATTAATTTAAAAGGGAAATAATCAGCTAATAATATTTTGAAAAATTAATTCGGGCTTTTACGGGTTAATAAGCTCAAAATTGAGAATCAAATATTTTATTTATTACATAAAACTAATCGAGAAAACATGCTATTTTGTAAACCATGTAACCGATTTAAATTTCTAAAATTAATTGTTTCCAATCTATTTTCAGAAAAATCACTTATGTAGAGCAACTGTACGCAGCACACATCCTGTGAGATTGACAGATGGAGGCAATTGCACTAGTGTGGACCTTTATCAGCCCAAATATTGCGGAACTTGTACCACGCACCACTGTTGCCACCCAAAAGTTACGACTAGCAAGAAAATCCAATTTCAGTGCATTGATGATGAAGGAACTAACATAATGCAGAAAGATGTTCTTTGGATCATAAAATGCAATTGCACGGAAATTTGCTAATATCGACAAAACTTTTTATGCCTCTGATATATAACGAGTTACAATACACCGTCCATTAAAACTATCATATTAAAGTTTTGAGAAAGAAATACTTTTAAATTAGTAGGGTTGCTTGATTTCAAGAAAGTTGCACAGTATACTATTTGGATGTGTGTCTCCTAAAAAAATTATTATTTCTAATGCAGCATCTTATTTTAAGATAAATATCAATATTTATATTTAAATTAGTTGCTTTTTAAATTAGTTTGCGTTATAATAACACTAAGGATAATTAAAAGTAATGGAGAAAATTAGATTTAATTCCCATTACCTTAAAAACATCTGAACTGCCATTCTTAGGAACCCAATGTATTATTAAAACCCGAATAAAGTACTACGTCGGAAACGCCAAAAGAAAAATATTTGCGATGCATACAGCTGTTTCGGTAGCATTAAACGTTCCGTCTTCAGTGCAAAAAGAATTCTGAATCTGGAGAAGTGCTCGTATATATAGGAGAGGGGCCTAATTTAGTTAAATCAATAGTATTACGGGAAAGGTGGTGTGTGTGGCCAATAGTAATTTAGAAATGTCAGCTGTGTAAACAGTAGAAAAATTAAGAAAATATGGACTGAATGTAAAATTTCCATTGGTTGAACTAAATTCGGTCCCTCTCCTATATATACAAGCACTTTTCCAGATTCACAATTCTTTTTGCACTGAAGACGATACGCTTAAGTGTACTGAAACAGCTGTATGCGTAGCAAATATTTTTCTTTTGGCGTTTCTGACGTAGTAGTTTATTCGGGTTTTAATATTCCAAAGCCAAGTCTCCTGTTATTATTTCCAATGTATTATATTTGTTGAAAACGATAATAGCTATCTATGCAGTAAAGTTTTCGACATTTAATTTCATTAAATTTACCTGACTTGTCATTAATAATTATTTAATTACGAAGCTTATTTTAGCATAATTCTGCGAAAAAAATTAAGTCGTAATAAAAAAAAAAAAAAAAAAAAATACAGCTTTACAAAATATATTAGTAGTTATATTCTACATGATAAGCATCATGTTGAATACTAATATTATTTGAATTTTTCATTATGCAAATTTTAACGGTTTCAGAAATATCTACATGCAAAGGAATCATATTATGTATATCCTCTAAAGTTACATTTGTAATAATAATGTTTTCAAAGTTATGGCATTAATTTTTATTGTAGTAGAACCATGAAATAACCATTACTTTTCTTGTATTTTACTGCAAAGTGTTACTTTATTGAAATCAAGGTACTCTCAAATATTCAGTCATATGAAATGGAGAACATTTTTATAAAAAATGAATATTTACATACAGACAGAAAAAGGAAATAAAAATAAGATATATTTCTGTGAATATGCATTTCGGTATACAGAACTCATACTAATAATAAATGTCACTAATAATATTTGACACTTTGTATGAAATTTAGTCCTCAACCAAATGAAAATTAATACGATTATTGTTTTTAATTTTTTAATAATAAAGAAAATCTGTGATTATGCGATTCTCTGAAGAATTATAAATAAATAATTTCCAAGAAAATAACAGTTTTTTTATTGTATTACATATAATCAAAATATCATATCGTTTCCACAGAGCGAAAATTGGAAAAAAATGAAAAGGCAAATTATTAAGTAAAAAACATATATGTATGATTTTTTTCTAATGAAATAAGAACAATACGATTAAATATTTGATAAAAAAAAATATTTTACTCCGGATTTTTAAGAAATATGTGTTATTTACAATCTACTTGAAAAAAAAATATATATATAGAACTTTAAAATATTTATTTATATAAGATAAAATACAGTATACTTACAAAAGATTAAAAAAAAAAACAATCTTGTACTAATTTTTATCAGTATAATACAAATGCATTACAAGACTTTGCATATCTATGAAACTAAAACAATATTATTAATATTTTATTTTCCAAAAAAGCGTTTCTTTCTTTTATTTCTTTCTTCTTTTTCTTTCTTTTTTTTAGGGACGAAATAGATTAAAAGACAGATTTTCTTCCTCTTAAGAGCAATGCAAAAACAATAAAAATTATTTTGCGTGATAGAAGGAGTCAAATATAATCTATTAAAAAATAAATAATACAGATAAATAATTATTAATTGAGGCATTTTTAAGTAAATAATTGTATTTAAAAGAATATTTTACAAAGATTTATAATAAAATTATACAGTTGTATTCGAACAAAACATTTATATTGAATCATAAAAAAAGAAAGAAATTTCGAGATTTAAAATACAATGCTATGAAAACAGAAAAAAATGAAATATGGAAATGTCTACAAAGTTGAAAATATAAGTAACAATAATCCAATTAGTAAAATAACACAACATATATACTACAAATAAATAACAATAACGTCTAAATATTATAATTAAGGGCAAAAACCTTCCAGTGCTGATTTCGATTTTGAAATCTTTAAATTTCACATAATTAAATAATGCTAAAGAGTTACGTCATCTCAGACAGTAAGTTGTTGGCCTGTAAAACCAAAGACATGGGTTCGAATTCCAGTCTTAGCGTGTTACATGCATGTAATAATCGATTAAATTTTTTTTGTTAAATATGTGAATTACAGTTGATTGTTAAAAACGACCTAATTATAAATTAGAATTAGTAAAATCTATTTCATTACGTTTAATAAAATAAACCACTTGCACTGCGTAGTTTTTTCATACATGCAATATCAAATTATGAAATACATAAATTTAAACAGTCAATTAATTATAGATCAATTAATTAATAACAGAGTCAATTATTAATTATAGTCAATTAATTAATAACTTATGCTAAATTGATTCGATATTTAAAACATGAAATTCATTCTTATATATCTTTGCATGATATGCTACACTTTTGATGTACTACTGATTTTATGTAGGATAATAATCGACATTATATTATATTGAAATATCATATAAATATAAAATCATATCATATTACAAGAGATATATCTTATCCCTTCTTACATGAAATAATTTTCATATCAATATCCAACATGCAATAAAAGAAAATACATGATTTCTTTAGATAGGCTAATTTTAATATACCATTTTATTGCTGATTGCATAGCACGAAGTTTGAAACAATGCGGAACATCAGAAAATATTTTGTTTAAATAATTGCTGTTTGAGTGATAATTGAGAAAAATATCGATTGTATGTATATGTAAAATCAACAAATTTTTCATCGGAAAATATATTGATTAATCGTTTACATATATTTGTACATATCAACGAGCATAAAGCACGTACTTTCATGCTTTAGCTATTTGCGAGCTACATAATTATTCATATTTGTATAGAATGTTTTGAATGTAATTTGCATCTACTCTTATGTATAGTTATTATGTATTCACAGAGATAATGTGTACAAAATAAAGACAAATGTTTGTAATTGTTGCTTTGTACTGTATAACTTATTATCTTGTCATTACTTTTGCGTTTCTTTTGCTCAAAACATATAGAAATCATTGTCATATATGTATTTCATTGAGCAATTCGAACTCTATAGGCTCTGTGCATTAAATCATATTTATTTAAAAATTATCTGATTATATCTATATCTACATATATATATATATATATATATATATATATATATTTACATATTTATATATTATTATTATTATTATTATTATTATCAATGTTATTGGATGATTTTTTTTTTATTCGATGTAGATAAACAAGAATAGAATTATTTTTATTTTAACGTATACATATTGTTTCCCGAATCAAACTAAAAATTTAATCAAGTTAGTTTTTTTTTTTTTTTTTTTTTTTTTTTTTTTTTTTTATTACTGTTCTAAAAATTTAATATATTTAATCATCTAAATCTTTTTAATAAACTATACATATATTTTCTAAGATTAAAGTCGAAATTAAACAATGTGATATTCTTTGTATCTTTAAATTATTTAATCAATCGCTATTAATTCACACTTCTTTAACAATATTTTGTATTATAATGTTTACAAATGCTTAAAAAAAATACGTTTTCTATTTTGCGCATTAGGTAAAGGCACCAATGTTCACCACTCCTAAATCTTGCACCAATGTTTGCTATCCTCACAAAAGGCATGTTAAAGTAACCCTTAATTAACATCTATGAATTTGAATCCTCTCGAGCTAGAGTCTTTGGTTTTAAGGAATATAGCTCGCGTAGATTCAAATTCAAAGATCTCACTCAACGCGTATTTTAACTTGTATTTGGGAGGATGGCGAACACTTGTGCAAATTCTAGGGGTGTCGGACACTTGTGCTTTTACATTACGTTTATTATTATTATTATTATTATTTTAATTACAAATAAGGGACCATTTTATTTAAATTCTTATAATATTTTTTTCCATACTAAACATTTTTCTTAAAGATGAGAAGATAATCAATATACTTAAAAGGCCACTTTAAAACATGTACGTAGTCATGTATTTGGTTAAAATTATATTTTTTTGCTAAACGAAGCTTTTCGATATTAAAATATAGCATCTTCAGGTTAAAAAAATTATTTTATGAAATTCCTAGAAAGAAGCGAACTGGGTATAGCAGGATTCTTTGTGATTGTCTCGAGGAAAAAAAAAATGACGAGGCGATTTTTTTTTTTTTACAATGGCTTCTCTTTCCAGAGAAATTCACTGGAAAGAGGAGCCATACGGAATGCCGCTTGAGCGGAAACAATATCTAAGTACACAAAAACAGTCATAATACCATGAAGGAAAGAGAAGCATGCTAGTTCCAGAAATATTCTTCTTGCAGAGGAAAAAACACATCTTCAAGTGCTTTGCCTCTGCAGGAAAAATATTTCTGGATCCAGCATGCTTTTTTTCCACCATGGTGTTGATGTGTCTTTACATCTGCAGAAAAAATATTTCTGGATCCATCATACTTCGCTTTCCTCCAAGGTTTTATGATGGATCTGTACTCGGAGTCTTCTTACGTTTCTGCTCCAAGCGAGATTCCGTATGGTTCACCCTTCACGCCGTCAAGTTCTTTCCTGTGACCACAGATAATCTTACAATAAATTGTTGACTGTATTCTATGCACTTTACAAAAAATAAAAATAAATAATAATAATAATAATAATAATAATAATAATAATAATAATAATAACCTGAATATGTTATGTTTTTAAATCAAAAGCTTCGTTTAATATAAAAATTGTAAATAAAATACTAACCAAATAAATGGCTATGTACGTGTTTTAAAGTGTCTTTTAAAGCGCCTTTTAGTTTCTTTCAACTGAAAATTTCTGTAAAGAAAGGGATCCTCATTGCAAAAAAAAAAAAAAAATGCGTTTTAAAATAAGACATAAAATAAACTAAAATGGCATTTAAGACAAAGTAATTTGTCTTAATATAGATCTTAGACGCAATAGATAACATAAATTGATACCTGTTTCTTAATAGATTTACTGTAAGTAAAATCGCCTTAAATTCAGACAGAAATATATCTGAAATCACACAGAAAATTGCCTCAAACACGTAAATAAACTGAATTTCAGACAGCACACGCGCTTGAATAATCAGATATTTTAGAAATTCAGACAATTGCATTACTTAGCAAATATTTCAAATGAAACCTAACTTAAAAAAATATGCTTATCCTGTTTAAACTTCTCTCTTTATTCAATAAATATAATATTATTTTATATGATTAGTAGTTACGCTATTTCAACGATGTTAACTTTGTGAAATCAGACTTTTAGGGAATAATACTCTAGCGATTTGTATGATATTTGTATGGGATTATATTTAATATTACTCAGAACCCAACATATTAAGAAGCAAACCCCACTAAAAATAATCTTAAATTAATCTTTAAAAAAAATCTACAGAACATCTTAAGTTATTTGGCCCACTTCTTAAGCCTACATATTCTGCAGATTTTCTTCATATTTCTGAAAAAAATTTGCAGAATATAATCTTAAGATTTTTTTCAAAATATATAGGCTTAAAAGTGGGCCAAATAACTTAAGATATTCTGCAGATTATATTTTTTAAGATATTTTTAAGACGGTTTTAGTAAAATCTACAGAAAATCTGCAATTTTTCACATACATGGTAAATAATTACAAGAAATATAAATAAATAAATAATAAAATACAAATTTTAATTAATTTATTTTTTATTTAACATTCTATCCATTTATATATTAGTTAAAAAAGCTTTTTCAAAACGATGCTCGATATTCAGAATAAAATATAATTTAGTTGTCATGAAATTTTTCATGAAATACGAAAACTAATTTCTTAAAAATTTCCATCAAAAGCTCCTTATTCTGCATACATATACTTCAATGCACAAAAAGAACATTATATTCACCTAAAGTAAACACATTTTAAACTTTTTACTGTATGTTTACAGTAAAACTTACCAATAATTGCTCATTTTTGCGAAGCGCTAAAAGGAAATTGTTTTTCACATTTGTTTCACAAAAAACAAAAAAATCATACTCCAAATGCAATTTATATTTACTTTAAACTTTTATCTATTATTTTCTTTAAAATGGAGCAAAAAAAAAAGCTTTTAAATATATAAATTTTTCAATATGAGATAATATGAGTTTTCACGTCCGGGCGACATTGTACGGCGAAATCCGAAAACTAATTTCTCAAAAATTTCCCTCAAAACCTCCTTATTCTGCATACATATACTTCAATGAACAAAAAGAACATTATATTCACCTAAAGTAAACACATTTTAAACTTTTTACTGTATATTTACAATAAAACTTACCAATAATTGCTCATTTTTGCGAAGCGCTAAAAGGAAATTGCTTTTCACTTTTGTTTCACAAAAAACAAAAAAATCATACTCCAAATGCAATTTATATTTACTTTAAACTTTTATCTATTATTTTCTTTAAAATGGAGCAAAAAAAAAAGCTTTTAAATACTTAAATTTTTCAATATGAGATAATATGAGTATTCACGTCCGGGCGACATTGTACGGCGAAATCCGCAAACTAATTTCTCAAAAATTTCCTTCAAAACCTCCTTATTCTGCATACATATACTTCAATGAACAAAAAGAACATTATATTCACCTAAAGTAAACACATTTTAAACTTTTTACTGTATATTTACAATAAAACTTACCAATAATTGCTCATTTTTGCGAAGCGCTAAAAGGAAATTGCTTTTCACTTTTGTTTCACAAAAAACAAAAAAATCATACTCCAAATGCAATTTATATTTACTTTATACTTTTATCTATTATTTTCTTTAAAATGGAGCAAAAAAAAAAAAAGCTTTTAAATATATAGATTTTTCAATATGAGATAATATGAGTTTTCACGTCCGGGCGACATTGTACGGCGAAATCCGCAAACTAATTTCTCAAAAATTTCCCTAAAAAGCCCCTTATTCTATATACATATACTTCAATGAACAAAAAGAACATTATATTCACCTAAAGTAAACACATTTTAAACTTTTAACTGTATATTTACAATAAAACTTACCAATAATTGCTCATTTTTGCGAAGCGCTAAAAGGAAATTGTTTTTCACATTTCTTTCACAAAAAACAAAAAAATCATACTCCAAATGCAATTTATATTTACTTTATACTTTTATCTATTATTTTCTTTAAAATGGAGCAAAAAAAAAAGCTTTTAAATATATAAATTTTTCAATATGAGACAATATGAGTTTTCACGTCCGGGCGACATTGTACCGCGAAATCCGCAAACTAATTTCTTAAAAATTTCCATCAAAAGCTCCTTATTCTGCATACATATACTTCAATGCACAAAAAGAACATTATATTCACCTAAAGTAAACACATTTGAAACTTTTTACTGTATGTTTACAATAAAACTTACCAATAATTGCTCATTTTTGCGAAGCGCTAAAAGGAAATTGTTTTTCACATTTGTTTCACAAAAAACAAAAAAATCATACTCCAAATGCAATTTATATTTACTTTAAACTTTTATCTATTATTTTCTTTAAAATGGAGCAAAAAAAAAGCTTTTAAATATATAAATTTTTCAATATGAGATAATATGAGTTTTCACGGCCGGGCGACATTGTACGGCGAAATCCGCAAACTAATTTCTCAAAAGTTTCCCTCAAAAGCCCCTTATTCTGCATACATATACTTCAATGAACAAAAAGAACATTATATTCACCTAAATAAAGTAAACACATTTTAAACTTTTTACTGTATATTTACAATAAAACTTACCAATAATTGCTCATTTTTGCGAAGCGCTAAAAGGAAATTGCTTTTCACTTTTGTTTCACAAAAAACAAAAAAATCATACTCCAAATGCAATTTATATTTACTTTATACTTTTATCTATTATTTTCTTTAAAATGGAGCAAAAAAAAAAGCTTTTAAATATATAAATTTTTCAATATGAGATAATATGAGTTTTCACGTCCGGGCGACATTGTACGGCGAAATCCGCAAACTAATTTCTCAAAAATTTCCCTCAAAAGCCCCTTATTCTGCATACATATACTTCAATGAACAAAAAGAACATTATATTCACCTAAAGTAAACACATTTTAAACTTTTTACTGTATATTTACAATAAAACTTACCAATAATTGCTCATTTTTGCGAAGCGCTAAAAGGAAATTGTTTTTCACATTTGTTTCACAAAAAACAAAAAAATCATACTCCAAATGCAATTTATATTTACTTTATACTTTTATCTATCATTTTCTTTAAAACGGAGCAAAAAAAAAAAAGCTTTTAAATATATAAATTTTTGAATATGAGATTATATGAGTTTTCATGTCCGGGCGACATTGTACGGCGAAATCCGAAAACTAATTTCTCAAAAATTTCCCTCAAAACCTCCTTATTCTGCATACATATACTTCAATGAACAAAAAGAACATTATATTCACCTAAAGTAAACACATTTTAAACTTTTTACTGTATATTTACAATAAAACTTACCAATAATTGCTCATTTTTGCGAAGCGCTAAAAGGAAATTGCTTTTCACTTTTGTTTCACAAAAAACAAAAAAAATCATACTCCAAATGCAATTTATATTTACTTTATACTTTTATCTATTATTTTCTTTAAAATGGAGCAAAAAAAAAAGCTTTTAAATATATAAATTTTTCAATATGAGATAATATGAGTTTTCACGTCCGGGCGACATTGTACGGCGAAATCCGCAAACTAATTTCTCAAAAATTTCCCTCAAAACCTCCTTATTCTGCATACATATACTTCAATGAACAAAAAGAACATTATATTCACCTAAAGTAAACACATTTTAAACTTTTTACTGTATATTTACAATAAAACTTACCAATAATTGCTCATTTTTGCGAAGCGCTAAAAGGAAATTGCTTTTCACTTTTGTTTCACAAAAAACAAAAAAAATCATACTCCAAATGCAATTTATATTTACTTTATACTTTTATCTATTATTTTCTTTAAAATGGAGCAAAAAAAAAAAAGCTTTTAAATATATAAATTTTTCAATATGAGATAATATGAGTTTTCACGTCCGGGCGACATTGTACGGCGAAATCCGCAAACTAATTTCTCAAAAATTTCCCTCAAAACCTCCTTATTCTGCATACATATACTTCAATGAACAAAAAGAACATTATATTCACCTAAAGTAAACACATTTTAAACTTTTTACTGTATATTTACAATAAAACTTACCAATAATTGCTCATTTTTGCGAAGCGCTAAAAGGAAATTGCTTTTCACTTTTGTTTCACAAAAAACAAAAAAAATCATACTCCAAATGCAATTTATATTTACTTTATACTTTTATCTATTATTTTCTTTAAAATGGAGCAAAAAAAAAAAGCTTTTAAATATATAAATTTTTCAATATGAGATAATATGAGTTTTCACATCCGGGCGACATTGTACGGCGAAATCCGCAAACTAATTTCTCAAAAATTTCCCTCAAAAGCCCCTTATTCTGCATACATATACTTCAATGAACAAAAAGAACATTATATTCACCTAAAGTAAACACATTTTAAACTTTTTACTGTATATTTACAATAAAACTTACCAATAATTGCTCATTTTTGCGAAGTGCTAAAAGAAATTTGCTCAACGTTCAAAATTGTGCAAAACATAAAAATCTTAAAATATCTCTTCACTTTTATTTCACAAAAAACTGAAAATTCAGCAATAAAACTGAATTTCAATTGTTTATAAAATTTGTATATGTTATGTATTTCAAAATTGAATAACAAAATCCATTTTTAACTAAAAGATTTCTCACTAATGGCTTAAATTAATTTCTGGGAGGGGGCGAATATAGGTGATGAAAATAAGGTGTTATTTCTTTTTATTTCCATGAAAATTCCTGTATTATTCAATATTTCATCTGAATAAGGCAAAATAATCATGAATTACACATCAAATATGCCTATATGCACATTTTTACCATATGTTAACAAATAATTTGCTAAACATTACAAATTTTTACAAACGTAAAATTTTGAAAGGTTTGTTTACATTTTTTGAAAATATACTGAAAATTCATGAATTAAACTAAATTTTAGACCTTCAAAATACAGTTATGTACTATTTATTTCAAAATTGAGCATTAGAATTCACCTTTATAAAAAATATTTCTTACTAATGTTTATAAATCAATATTTGCAAACTACCGAATGTTGGCGATGAAAACCAAGTGTTATATTTCAGAAATTTCCAAGGAAATACCCATATCCATATTATTGCATATTCCACCTTAATAAGGTAAAACAATTATGATTCATACTTCAATTAAACCTAATTATGAATATTGTAACTATATTTTTGCAAGAAATTTGCTCAAAATCCAAAATTATGCAAAACATAAATATCGTAAAATATCTGTTTACTTTTTTTCACAAAAAACTGAAAATTCCTCAATAATACTGAATTTCAATCGTTTATACAACTTTTATATGTTAATTATTTCAAAAATGAGTAACGAAATCTATTTTTAACTAAAATAAATCTCACTAATGGCTTAAATTAATTTCTGGGAGGGGGCGAATATAGGTGATGAAAATAAGGTGTTATTTTTTTTTATTTCCATGAAAATTCCTGTATTATTCAATATTTCATCTGAATAAGGCAAAATAATCATGAATTACACATCAAATATGCCTATATGCACATTTTTACCATATGTTAACAAATAATTTGCTAAACATTACAAATTTTTACAAACATAATATTTTGAAAGGTTTGTTTACATTTTTTGAAAATACACTGAAAATTCATGAATTAAACTAAATTTTAGACCTTTAAATACAGTTATGAACTATTTATTTCAAAATTGAGCATTAGAATTCATCTTTATCAAAAATATTTCTTACTAATGTTTATAAATCAATATTTGCAAACTACCGAATGTTGGCGATGAAAACCAAGTGTTATATTTCAGAAATTTCCAAGGAAATACCCATATTATTGCCTATTTCACCTTAATAAGGTAAAACAATCATGATTCATACTTCAGTTAAACCTAATTATGAATATTGTAACTATATTTTTGCAAGAAATTAGCTCAAAATCCAAAATTATGCAAAACATAAATATCGTAAAATATCTGTTTACTTTTTTTCACAAAAACTGAAAATTCCTCAATAATACTGAATTTCAATTGTTTATAAAATTTGTACATGTTATTTATTTCAAAACTGAATAACAAAATCCATTTTTAACTAAAAGATTACTCACTAATGGCTTAAATTAATTTCTGGGAGGGGGCGAATATAGGTGATGAAAATAAGGTGTTATTTTTTTTTATTTCCATGAAAATTCCTGTATTATTCAACATTTCATCTGAATAAGGCAAAATAATCATGAATTACACATCAAATATGCCTATATGCACATTTTTACCATATGTTAACAAATAATTTGCTAAACATTACAAATTTTTACAAACATAAAATTTTGAAAGGTTTGTTTACATTTTTTGAAAATATACTGAAAATTCATGAATTAAACTAAATTTTAGACCTTCAAAATACAGTTATGTACTATTTATTTCAAAATTGAGCATTAGAATTCACCTTTATAAAAAATATTTCTTACTAATGTTTATAAATCAATACTTGGAAACTACCGAATGTTGGCGATGAAAACCAAGTGTTATATTTCAGAAATTTCCAAGGAAATACCCATATCCATATTATTGCATATTTCACCTTAATAAGGTAAAACAATTATGATTCATACTTCAATTAAACCTAATTATGAATATTGTAACTATATTTTTGCAAGAAATTTGCTCAAAATCCAAAATTATGCAAAACATAAATATCGTAAAATATCTGTTTACTTTTTTTCACAAAAACTGAAAATTCCTCAATAATACTGAATTTTAATTGTTTATAAAATTTGTACATGTTATTTATTTCAAAATTGAATAACAAAATCCATTTTTAACTAAAAGATTTCTCACTAATGTCTTAAATTAATTTCTGGGAGGGGGCGAATATAAGTGATGAAAATAAGGTGTTATTTTTTTTTTATTTCCATGAAAATTCCTGTATTATTCAACATTTCATCTGAATAAGGCAAAATAATCATGAATTACACATCAAATATGCCTATATGCACATTTTTACCATATGTTAACAAATAATTTGCTAAACATTACAAATTTTTACAAACATAAAATTTTGAAAGGTTTGTTTACATTTTTTGAAATTATACTGAAATTTCATGAATTAAACTAAATTTTAGACCTTCAAAATACAGTTATGTACTATTTATTTCAAAATTGAGCATTAGAATTCACCTTTATAAAAAATATTTCTTACTAATGTTTATAAATCAATATTTGCAAACTACCGAATGTTGGCGATGAAAACCAAGTGTTATATTTCAGAAATTTCCAAGGAAATACCCATATTATTGCATATTTCACCTTAAAAAGGTAAAACAATCATGATTCATACATCAATTAAACCTAATTATGAATATTGTAACTATATTTTTGCAAGAAATTTGCTCAAAATCCAAAATTATGCAAAACATAAATATCGTAAAATATCTGTTTACTTTTTTCACAAAAAACTGAAAAATCCTCAATAATACTGAATTTCAATAGTTCATACAACTTTTATATGTTAAATTATTTCAAAAATGAGTAACGAAATCTATTTTTAACTAAAATAATTCTCACTAATGGCTCAAATCCATTTTTGCAAGCTACCGAATACAGTCGAACTTTGTTAACGTGAACACGCTTAACGTTAATTACTTTTAACGTGAACTGTTTGCACAATCCCTGTCAACAGGAAGATTGATTTTCGAGTTACTTATAGTATTAACTACTGATAACATGAACTGTTACCACCCTTGAGGCTCATGTTAACGAGTTTCGACAATATTGGCGAGTTTTCGACAATATATGAAAACGAAGCGTCATTTTTTTAAAATTTCCATGAAAATTACTCTATTATTGAATACGTAATCTTAATAAGGCAAAAGAATCATGATTTATACTTCAATTAAGAATGTTATCAATCTTCAATATTTTTAATATATTTTTGCAAGAAATTTGCTCAACATTCATAATAACAAAACATAAATATCGTAAAATATCTGTTGATTTTTTTTTCACAAAAACTGAAAATTCATCAATAATACTTAATTATAATAGTTTATAAAACTTTTATATGTTACTTATTTCAAGATTGAGTAACAAAATCTATTTTTAACTAAAAGATTTCTTACTAATTGTTCAAATCAATTTCTGGAAGGGAGCAAATATAGGCCATAAAAACAAAGTATTTTTTAATATTTCCATGAAAATCCCTTTTCTATTGCATATTTCATCTGAATAATGCAAAACAATCATGAAGTAAGCCTATTATAAACATTTTTACTATATATTTACAAAAATTTGCTCAACATTCCAAAATTTTCAAACATAAAATTTGGAAATTTAAAAAAATAATACATTGTTTTCATCGCCAATATTCGGTAGTTTGCAAATACTCATTTTTAGCTCTTAATGAGAAATCGTTTCGTTAAAAATGAATTTCAAAACTCAATTTTGAAATAAATACTACATAACTGTATTTTCAAGGTTTAAAATTCAATTTTCACTTTACAAATTTTATGTTTGAAAAATTTTGAATGTTGAGCAAATTTTTTGTAAATATATAGCAAGAATATTCATAATAGATTTATTTAAAGTATAATTCATGGCTTTTTTGTACAATTACAATGCATTATACACTAGTACAGGGGTCTTCATAGGAATTTCAAATGAAATTTACTAAATTTTATGAAAATATTTAACACTTACTTCTAACTATAATATGGAAAGGTTGTTGTTGATTGGATTTTTTAAAATGCTTATTATTTCTTATAGGTACATCCAAAGTTTGAAATACGGTATTAAAATAACATATAAAATAAAATATTTTTTAACAAAATGCAAGCGAATTGGAATTACTGCCATTACCGTTGTGTGTGCATACTTACATGTATAAATACACATAATAAGGTGATTTTTATAAAGATCGAAATAAATAAATAAATTGCCATAAGTTTTTACTTTTTATAAAAACTACCAATTGTTTTCTTTAAAATATAGCAACATACATGATTTTGAACTAAGCGATTTTTCAGTATGAGCTGATATTGAAATTTTTGAAGTGTGATTCTAGAAGTTTAAATGATTTTTTAAAAGCATTGATTTCCTTTATATATACAAAAAAATTGGTCATAAATGAAAATTGCTATAATTGGCATACACAGGAAACACAATATATATATATAAAAAAAAAAAAAAAAAAAAAAAATGCAAACGATCAACTACGCTAATCGCCATTTTAACTAACTCGAGCACGCTCGCTGTTAGTAAACAAACATTTATTATTTTTACCTGGTCACATCTTCGAGTTGAGTTGTAAATCTCTAAACTTGAATGAATTTCATTGCAGCAGCTTGAAGCAAATACATGGTCGTTGTTTTATATTTATTTAAATTTTAATAAAAGCAAAGAAATGGATTATCATTTCACACACACACCACACACCATGCACAAACACGTACGTAGTGAAAGCTGTTTATGATTCAAAATGCCCATAAAAGTTCTACAAATATTTTTCAGATCTAATTTTAACTTTTTGCTTATAAACTAAAATAATAAAATTGTTCGTGTTAAAACTTCAAAAAATCTGAAGTTATTTTAATGATGAAACAAAATCTTTATAATGCCTATAAAACGTCGTAAAAAAATCTGTGGTTATTTTGGTGATAAATCTAAATCTGCAAAATTTATTCAGATAATTTTTATATTTCTGTAGAAAGTCGAAATTTTTTAAGATTATCTCAAGATAATTTTTAGTGGGGAATATATACTTATATTTATATATATTATTTAGTTATATATTTAAAAAAAGATAAAAAAAAATAAAATGAGAAAGATTAAAATATAAAGAATTATGATAAGGGTAGCAATTTAACTTGGGAAAAAAAAAGCGAATTTGTAACTGGACAGTTTTGAATAATTTTTCTTGCTTTTTTTTTTTTTTTTTAATTGTTTCATTTTGCATACTTGGATGCACCTAAATGTAAAACAAGAAATTTTCAGACATTCATATATATAGCTTCTTTTCTTTTAAATATCAGTTTAAAGAAATAATTCATTATCCAAAGATCGCACTAATTTGTTATTTATTTTTAAAAATTCGAATACCTCTTAATATAAAATATAAGATAATAATGTATATTAACCTTTAGATTTTTATTTAATAGATATAATTATTTCAAAAAATATTGATTAAAAAAATACAACTGCGATTTATTTCCTAATTACTAAAGTATACATTATCATGCATACAGTCGGTAACAATTCTCCGAACACTAGCAAAACTTCCTATGTAACAAAAGTACACTTAACACAGTTTTGTTAAACAAATCCTTGTCAGATCCTGTTTTTAGACTGACTAAGAACAGGATTCGACAAGGATTTATTTAACAAAACTGTTTTAAGTGTACTTTTTTTTAATATATGAATTTTTCTAGTGTTACCGACTGTAACAACTTTACCGCGTGTCGTGGTGGCATGGTGGATAAGACACGCAGCTTCGTTACTTTTCGTAGGGAATATATTCCAGGGTCTGGAGTTATTTTTATTGTTATTATTATTATTATTATTGATATATTATTTATGCTCTGCAAAATTCTAAATATTTTTTATTAGAAAAACAGAAACAAGCGCCACCTTTATTTATTTATTTTTCAAAAAGTTAATCATATTCTTATTCTTAATTTATTTCGTTAAGTATCTAGCTGATTTAAACGTAAAAAAGTAGCAGAGTTTTTGCGATGTCTTAATTTGAGATGCAATAATGTGTCTGAAATACTAAGCCTTTTTTTTTTTTTTTTTTTTTTTTTGAGGTGGGGGGGGGGGGGTGCTTAAAATTTGATCATCAAAAATATTATTAAAAAAACAATAATAGTATTTCTTTTTACTAAAATGATAAAAAAAATTGATTAATAGTCTCTATTCGGATTATTTATACATAACTAGCAGAATGTGCGCATATTCCTGGTTGCTAAAAATGTATACTTAAAATTCCTTTTTAATTTTTAACGTAAAATTTCAGAAATATTTTATTGAAATAGGTCAAAACTACGGTTTAAATTCCCCAAATTTGTTAAATATTTGTCATACTTTTTCCTCTTTAGAACAAATTATTGTAAGTAAAAGAAAATTTTCAAATTTATCCTGTTAAAACAGCAAGTTCGACCAATCAGCATCGACTTATATCTACTAGCATCGGATAAGATCGTCTTTTTTACCAAACGTATCCAATTTTGAATGGTATTACCCGATTATTTTTGACCAATAAAATTGAACTTTCTGAAAGGTTAGACATCTGGGTTTAAATTTCAATTTAATTTTTGAAAAATAAAGAACAGAAATCAGTTTCAGCAACATTATAAATACTGTAAACCGGTACACACTGTAATTCGGTTGGTCCAAAAAACACTGGTACTATATTACTGTGCTCTGGGGTATTGATTATGAATTTGCTATGAAGCTGAAATTTTGTAAATAAATTTGGGAAACTGAATGCGTAAATTTAAAAAACAGAATTAATCAAATTTAGGAAATAGTTCGCTTGGCCATTTTAATAACAGATTATATAAGAAATAAGTTACATATAAGTCATTAATTTGACTGTTTTTCATCATAGAATGGTTTAAATGTGCAGCAAATATAGGATTTTTTAATGACTATGGCATTTAAAAATAATTTAAATTCGCTTCTTCAAACAATCTCTCTGCGCCTGCGTGATATTTTTCTGCGTTCACACCACTAAACGTACATTAGAAATAGTACACACACGAAAAAATATATACATATACATATATACATATATATATATATATATATATATATATATATCCTTAAAAAAGAAAGAAATTATAAAAGGAAAAAAAAATCAATGATGTTTAACTGTTGTTTTATTTTCATTTTCATTTGAATTTTTTAAGCACATTTAAACGCAATATTTTTTAAACTCATTAAGTGCGTTTTTTCTTCATTTTACACCAGTTTTCAAATATCTGCTTTAAAGTATTATTGTGCACATCACTTAAAAAATGAATAAATGTTATCTTATTGATTCATAATAATAATATTATAATAACAAATAAATAAATAAAAACTCGTAAAAAAGTACTTATATCAAATTGCACTATAAATAAACTGATTTAAAAAAATTCTAAATTTCACAAAACATATTTTAAAACATATATCGTTTCAAATAAGTGAAAAATAAATCATCAAAGTATATATAATTCGTATTTTTTGTAACTCTTATACTCTAAAACAGAAAGACTTACGATCGCAAAATTCATACTATTCTCTGTTTCAAAACTTCTAAAAAGAAATCATTTTCAGAAGCTCATTACACTTTTGCAATCACGGTAAGATTTCTTTAAAACTCTCTTTCACTTTATTCAAATTCAGCTATCAAGAATGTTAAAAAAGAATAAGAAATGAAAGATTCAGATGCAGGGATAGAAATTTTTATTAAAATCAAGACAAAATGTAAATCTGAAATAAATGACTTTCGGGAGGGAGAGAATTTATAAAGTATTTTTTATTTAAGAGCGACTGTTTTATATATTTTCTTTTCTTTTTTTAATTAATAAAGAAAATACATGGAAGAAAAGGTACTTTTATTCGAAAATATTGATTTCAGTTTTTGTTGTTTAGAAAAAAGTAATAATAAAAGGAATATTTGCAAATATTTGTAATTTTCTGTCATCTAAAAAAAAAAAAAGTACCTAATTTTGCAATTAAATTAATAAATAAATAAAATAACAATTAAAAAAAATAATAATAAGTTAACTTAATCTTGTGCTAAATCTTTTAAATAATACTTATATATATATATATATATATATATATATATTGTAGAATGGTATTTCAATTTAATTCATTTTTAAATAAATTCTTGCAGAGAAAAATTATTCAAATTTTTTTAGAAGGTATAATTTCTCTGTTGCATCTTTTCGAACCCGCACAAAATCTCAGCTACATTTTTTTTTAGAGAAAATATGTACAAATGTTGGTCTTGTAAGTCACTGCAAATTGTCTAGATGAAGGACCTGCGACAATGGGATAGGTGGGATGTTTCGGGGATGGATGGGATGTGCGAGAGTTGTTGTAAGGTGTCCTAGAAAATATTTACACAAGTTTCAGAGAAAAACCCAAGAAACGTCGAACGGCTAAGTTAACTAGATCGACATGGAAAGTACAGAACACTCTGATTATTGGTGGGGTTCATAGCTCAGTCGTCCCCAATTAGTGCGGTTAAAGGATTTTGAAATATTACTGTCTAAATCGAAACATGAATTCGACAAAAAAATTTTGCGATATTTTTACTACTAATTTTCTTTAAAATCCAACCTACGAAAATAAACAAAACGTAATATACTACGATTATTTTTCACGCATTACTGCCAGATATTACTTCTTGTAGCTTTAAACTTTTTAAATAAATTTCGTCTCTGTTACATAATAATTTAACAACATAAGTGTGTCAATTAATGTAATTGGAAAAAAAGGAGAAACAATAAATCTTGGATGAAATATATAAGATAATTTGGCATACATCGTGACAGCCAGCAGAGTAGATGAGGTTAACTGTTGTCTATAATATATGGCTGCCGCAGTAGCAACTCTACAACAGAAGTGATCTTGAGTCTACCAAAACACTAGCTAATTATATCCCACACATCCACTTATATCCATTAAACACATAAATTATATCCAATGGTCCATAAAATGTGCAAAATATCTTAACAATATCCATTAAAATTCCTGGCTACCCTGTACTAATTGTATATATCTATTAGATGTTTAAATGTAGACGAAATTTAGATGTGCCTTTTTCTATTTCTAATACGTGCAACATGTTAGATCAAAACAAGATTTAGATATTTTCAATATCTCTTAGATTTAACAAGTCCAATTACTGGCTATTTTGATTTAATGGATATGCAATAGGCCTCTAATGAATGTAAAAACGAGTGAAATTTGTAATGCTAATAGATATCTGTAGGATATTTATAGAAGTTTAATGAATATCTATGGAAGTTTAAAACTTTTATGTGGCTATGTTGGATGTTACTTAATGGCATCTGCCGTTACAATTTTGGCAGAGTGTTTCTTTTCCGGTTTCTCTAATAACCTTTCTCCAAATTCCATCTTTTTTACTTCCAAAACCCTACTACCGTAGGTAATGGAAGTATTGTATTCGGTCTGAAAATTCGTATAGGATTTCAATGCATGTTTCCTCATATCATCTGTTAACTAGCGCACACCTGTCATGACGTCAGATGTGACGTAACTGTGTTACGTAATCAACAGCGCATCTTCGCTTCTCTGAGAGAGAGAAGTTTATATGAGTCTGTACGAGGAAGCTTTGCTAAGCGTGCGGCAAGAAATGCCAGCATTATGTTATTCTTCTTTTCTATATTATTAAATGTTGTGATTGTGTAAAAGACTCTGTGGACCCATTTAAACCATCAATGGTTATGGGCCCAGAGACACGCATCCCACTGCGGACTTTTTAAAAATTTAAATTAACATTGGCTAAAACGAAAGTGCGACTTACTGTTAAGCCTAAGGGCTGAAATCGAAAGTATTTTTGATTCTGTTTTTATAAAGAAGCTATTATAGCTGATTAAATATGTCGCAAATATTAAATTTAGAAAAGTTATCCAAAAATAATTTTGACACATGGAAGCTGCAGATAGAAGCTGTTTTAATCAAGAATGATCACTGGAGTTATGCTAACGGAACGAAAATTAAGCCCGATGAAGGCGACGAAGACGAAGAAAAATGGCTCGAAAGTGACCGTAAAGCAAGAGCCGATTTAATCCTAGCAATTACTCCAAGTGAATTGTGTCATATTAAATATTGTACAACCTCAAATAAAGTATGGAATAAAAGAAGTTTACGAATCGAGAGGATCGGCAAAGAAAGCCACCCTATTGAAGCAGCTACTCTTTAAGAAAATGTCTGATAGTGAAAATATGTCCGATCACCTCAATATTTTCTTTGATATAGTGGACAAGCTAAAAGAAATGGACATTCAAGTAGCCGAAGATCTATTATCAATTTTGCTCTTATACAGTATTCCTGACAGTTATGAAAATTTCAGGTGCGCCATCGAAGCAAGAGATGAACTGCCGCAGCCTGAAGCTCTAAAAATTAAAATGATGGAAGAATATGAATCAAGGAAAAATAAAAAGCATCAAGAATCGTCAAATGCGTATTTTACGACTCACAAGAAAAATCTTCCTGAAAAGAACAAAAGAGAAATCTTAAAGCCTGTTCAGAACAAGAACACGTATGGCGAAAGAAATTATGCAAGCTTCAAATGCAATTACTGTTCAAAAGTAGGTCATAAGGCCTCAGAATGCCGAAAGAAGATCTCAGACAGAAAATTCACTTCATCGAATAAATACAAAGAAAGATCTTTTATCACCAGTAGTACATAACGTTTTTATAACGTTGCAAATAAGTCTGAGCAGTGAAAAATTAGTCCTAAAAACGTCATAACAATGTTATGTGCTACTGGGGATGGTTGAAGATAGTACAGAGTTCATGATGGCAGCCAGTAACTCTTTCCAAGAACATTCCGAATGGTGTCTCGACAGTTGATCGACATCACATATGGCTCATGACAGGAATTTGTTTACACAATTCGAACCAAGAAGCGGCTTAGCTATAAAATTAGCTGTAGATGAAACAGCGGAGATCACATGTGTTGGAACAGTCAAATTAAAAGTTCCCGGTAATCACGGTGTAAATAATTTAAAGTTAACAAATGTTTTGTGCGTTCCAAAATTTAAATGCAATTTAATATCAATGTCAAAAGCTACAGCAAACAACTGCCGAGTTGTATTTACCGAAAAAGGTGCGAAAATTACAGAGCAGGACGGCTCTCTGATTATAAGTGCTACGAGAAAAGGTGATTTATACTTTTTTCAGCCGTAGGTGGATATAGCTGCATCAACTCAGGTAAGAAACTTTCATAAATGGCATTTAAAATTAGGAATTTTAAATGAAAAAGATTTAAAATTATTAAAATCTGAAAATATGTTAAGAGATTTAAATTTTAATGAAAAAGATTCTTTAAAAGATTGTAAAGTATGTATCCAGTCTAAACAAACTGTAAAACCATTTTGTAAAGAAAACAAATTTCATAGTAAGGAATTATTAGAAGTAGTTTATTCTGATTTATGTGGCCCGATAAATGTTAAATCCCATGGCGGATTACGTTACTTTTTTACTTTTTTGGATGATAAATCTCGTTACATTGAAGTAAATTTTTTAAAAACAAATATGAAGCGTTTCGGTTTGTACGCGTTCCGGAGATATAAAGCAGCAGTCGAAAATCGATTCGGGAAAAAAATTAAAGTACTGCATACTGATAATGGTTTGGAATATTGTGGCGAGGAATTCAATAAATATATTGAAGAATGCGGTATCAAACGCGAATATTCATCTCCGATGACGCCTCAGCAAAATTCTAGAATTGAAAGACAAAATCGTACATTATGCGAAATGGCGAGGTGTTTATTAATGCAATCAAACCTTCCAAATGCATTCTGGGCTGAAGCAGTAAATTGCGCTGCATATATTAGAAACAGGTGTCCCACTAAAGGAATTAAAGAAAATAAAACACCTTTTGAATTGTTTTTCGGTTATAAACCAACTGTTAACTATTTTAAAATTTTCGGACAGAAATGTTTTGTTCTAAATAAAAAATCAAAAGGGAAGTTTGAAGCTAGGTCACACGAACATATATTCGTTGGCTATTCAAATGAATCACGCGCTTACAGATTATGGAATAAGGATACCAGAAAAATTGTCATAAGTCGTGATGTTCGATTTATAGACGAATTTGAAACAAATGATTCAGCCACTACTGATCAATTAGAATTAAATTTTCCGTCTGAGAATAAATGCAATGATTGTAATATTAAAAATGAAACTATTTTTCCTACTGAAAGCGAAAACAGCCACAAAGGGGGAAACAGCGGATCGATTTCCCATCCCCCTGAATTCAACGGAGAAAGTTTCTCTTTTTGGAATGTGGGGAAGCGAGCGACTCTCTTTCTGAAGGGGAGAACGTGGAAGATGTGAGTGGAGGGGAGGAGAGTGCTGACCATGGAGTAAAAAGAATACTCCGTGGTGCTGACGGTAAATGTAAACAAGAGGAAGGGATTGACAAAAACAATCCTATTTTTAAACGTGGTCCCGGCAGACCTAAAAAAATTAAAAGTTGGAACTTTCAAAAGTCTTGTAAGGAATATATTACAGATACAAAATATAAAGATGAAACTTCTCAATTAGCTGATAACTCATTTATTGAAATAAATCCCGGCGTAATCGATGCGCTAAATGGAGATTATGCTAAAAATTTGGAGAATGCGATGAAATTAGAATATGATTCTTTAGTTAAGCAAAACGCTTGGGGAATTGTAGATAGACCAAAAGATAAAAAGGTAATTGGGTGTAAATGGGTTTTAAAAACAAAATTCAAACCAGTTGGTCAAATTGAAAAATTTAAGGCCAGATTGTTTGCCAAAGGGTGTTCACAGAAACAATGTATAGATTTTGAGGAAAATTTTTCACCGGTAGCCAGATTAAGTTCTATAAGAACTGCAATCGCGTATGCTATCCAGAATGGTTTCACAGCATACCAGTTAGATTTCATTATGGCATATGTTAACGGTGATATACATGAAGAAATTTTTATGGAGCTTCCTGAATTTTTTGAAAATTATATACACGACAATAAAGTATGTTTATTAAAAAAATCTTTGTATGGTCTTAAGCAGTCAGGAATACAGTGGTTTAAGAAATTAGATGAGAAATTGAGAAAAATGAAATTTAACCCTCTGAATTCCGACAAATGTGTCTATTACTCAAAATATCCTTTTGATGCTATTATAATCGTCTATGTCGACTGTTTAATTTGTCTCACTAACAGTGAAGAGCACTATTTTGATATTAGAAATAAATTAGCAGAATCTTTCAAAATGAAAGATATGGGCCTTCTGCATTATTGCTTAGGCATTGAATTTAATCAAGATAGGGACAGCATCACTATAACACAAAAGAAATACATTGAAGATTTACTAAATAAATTTAATATGGAAGATTCTAGAGTGGTGAAATCACCTTTAGATAACAGTGTAAAATTAACTAAACAAATGTGTCCAAATACAGAAGAAGAGAAATCATACATGTCAAAAATTCCTTATAGACAATTAATTGGTTCTCTTTTGTATATGTCGGTTGCTACCAGACCAGATTTCACCCATGATGTAAATTATTTAAGTCAGTTTAATAACAATCTAGGAAAACCTCACTGGATAGCTGCTAAGAGAATACTAAGGTATCTCAATGGCACTAGAAATTTAGGAATTGTTTATTACAAAGACAATAAACCATTAACAGCATTTGTTGATGCCGATTGGGCATCGGATATAAATGAAAGAAAATCATATACAGGATATGTCTTTAAATATGCCGGTGGACCTATTTCTTGGGAATCTAGAAAGCAGCGAACCGTTGCTCTACCCACAACAGAATCTGAATATATGTCTCTGTCCGAATCCGCAAAAGAGACAATTCATGTTAAAAATTTCTTAAAAGAATTGGATCCTGAAATTGTATCAAGTCCGACTGCAATCATGTGCGACAATCAGTCCGCGCTCAGATTAGTAAAAAATCCTGTTCATCACAATCGCTCTAAGCACATTGACATTCGTCATTATTTTGTGCGAGAAGTTTACAATAATAAACTAATAGACATCAAATATATTTCATCAGATGAACAACCTGCAGATATTTTAACAAAAAGTTTAAATGCATATAAACATGAAAAATGTTGTGATATGATAGAACTTAATACTCAGGACTGATGAACTTAAAAAAATATATTTAAACTGTGTTTTCATTAAGAAATTAACTGCTTATATTTTACGTATTTTATTTTATTATATTAACCATAATTATTTGCTTATAATTATATTTCTTTACTAACACTTTTCTCATTTTAAGTAACTTTTGCATAAAAATAATTTTCTGTAATTTTTAATATGCTATTATAATGCATAAATATGTTTTATTTTCAAAATATTTATTGAATAAGGGGGAAATGTAGGATTTTAATGCATGTTTCCTCATATCATCTGTTAACTAGCGCACACCTGTCATGACGTCAGATGTGACGTAACTGTATTACGTAATCAACAGCGCATCTTCACTTCTCTGAGAGAGAGAGGTTTATATGAGTCTGTACGAGAAAGCTTTGCTAAGCGTGCGGCAAGAAATGCCAGCATTATGTTATTCTTCTTTTCTATATTATTAAATGTTGTAATTGTGTAAAAGACTCTGCTTTTCACTCTGTGGACCCATTTAAACCAACAATTCGATATCGGGTTTTCACCTGATTTACTCGTTTTAAGGTTCCCTGAGTCCAAAAAAGTGGTTTTTGGCAATTGGTCAGTTTGTATGTATGTGTGTGTGCGTGTGTATGTATGTATGTATGTATGTGGAGAATCTTCTGGTTATTATAGCTCAGAAACTAATAAAGATAGAGCTACGAAACTTTAGAATTGAAATACGTCTGGTGTACAGATGAAATTTCCAAATTTTTGTGAAAATTGAAAAACCGGAAGTAGGACATCGGAAACCGGAAGTGGGACCGCAAGTCCATATCTTAAAAACGGCTCTAACGATTTTCTTCAAGCTTGCTATATAAACACTCTATTAGATGTCCTTTCGAATGATATAGTTGGTTAGTTCAGGAAAATTGATAGGCGTCCTGTATAAATAGCTCAATTTCAGGTCTCCCAAGGGCGTTCTTTTAAAAACAGCTGTCCGGATTTTGTTCAAACTCGCCATATTAACTCACTTTTAAATATCCTTTTGTATGTAATTATTGTTTTCCGGTCAATAATTGATTTTTTGTAAAAGTTGGTATCTCAAAAACGGCTCTAACGATTTTCTCTTTAGTTCACTTTTATGTTTTCTGATCGCATTATCTCTCAAAAATGCATATAATATGTGTAATAATGGGCAATGGAAGTCGTGTGGTTGATTCACACCAGATTTTTTATATATGTCCTCCAAGCAATAAATATTCGGAAATGAGCTTAATTTTATATTGGTGTTGCAAATTTTGAGATTAAAATTATCAGCTACATTTTCTTTTTCTTTTTTTTTTTTTAACTTACACATAAAAAAATAACTAATATTATTTTAAGTAACTGGTTTTGTGATGAAATCAATTTATTGGTAAATCTTACATGAAGTTTCATCTTCTAAATTCGGGATGTGGGCATACGAAAAAGCAAGTATAATATCGAACGCTCACTCATCGAAATTTAATCATCAGTAATCAAGAAAGCGATTAAAATTTTTTCACTGTTTCAGTGAATATTGCGCAGATAAGAATTACCTCAATCGAAATATAAACCATATACATGTTAAAACTTTTACGTCCTCTACATATTTTCTTTTAAAAAAAAAGTTAATTTAATTTCAATAATAGGCACTAGAAACGTAGTTGATAATAAATATGAATATATATATACGTATATGAGAAAAGTTTAGTTTGGAATATCTGCATGTAAAAATGGTTAAAGTCAAATATTAATAAAATAAATAAACAAATAACTTCGCATGTAAATAGTAGAGTTTTTTAAAAAAAACTCGCAACAGTTTTTTTTTTTTTCCAGGGAATTAAATGACCTTTCATCAGGTTTAAAAACTAAGCACGAGTTCGTCGTTACAGCAGCAACAATATACTTGTGCCGGCTAAGAAATTTAATGTGATTTCTGCATTTGGCTGCCTGTGAAAAATCGTTTGAAAAATTTTGGAGTAGTGATACTACCCACCGAACAGAGAATATCCGAAGTTTAAAAATCGATTGAAACAAAAAAAAAATATTGAATGTTTCCTAAATACAAAATAGTTAATTTAATAAAATTAAACATAATTTATACGTCTCATTAATATATTAAAACCAATGTAACATTTAAAATGAGATAAAAAATACAAAAATTTAAAACTTTAAAAATATATTTTAATTAAAAACATTAAAACATAAGGCAGACGTTTCGGCTAGAACACTAGCCCTCCTCAGTGTCAAACATACAAGCACAAACAACATTTGCAAAAATTCATAACACATCATAGCAAGATTAAATATTCAGGAGGAATCATAGTTAATATTTGTTTTTTTCTATTAAACCAGTGGTAAAATTAAATAAATAAATGAATGAATAAGAAATCCCTTATTACTTTACTGAGTAAATACACTTAATCACGCAGAGTCACAGTGAGAAAAACATTTTATGATTGGCATCTAGAAATTGAATGTTGGTTCTAGTAAAGTAGTTACATATCATTCTTATAAGTTCTAGTTCCCTTTACTAGTGAGTTCTAAAAATCCCTATTACAATTGTAGGGAATTTACCCATATTATCAGGGAGTCAAACTCATTTATAAATTTCTGCAAATACATTCGAACATATAATACGAGTTTTATTAACTATAATTCTGATTGACGAAATTCTTTGTAATAAAACACGAAATTCTCGATATATAAAGGATTTGTAAAATTCATAGCATTATTTAACGACCTAGAAAATCATATTATAGATATTCTTGACCATTTAGTCTATTCATGTTATTTGTTTTCGTTATATTCTGTAATATAAATATAATATGCAAACTTGTAAGAATAATTTGAAACATTAATCTTTATATATATATAAGGCACAGTTTGTGTGTGTGCCTTTGGGTCTGTGTGTGGAGAGCGTAGCGCAAAGACGGTAGCTGGGACAGTCACGAGTTTCGATAAAACATGTCCTCCGAGGGATTCTTGTGCATCTCGTAGCCTGATATTCGAATTTTTGTTTAGTTTTTTTTTTTAATTAATTGAAATATGAAAATATTAACCTCGTATTAGCATAAATAATTAGCCGTTTCAATTTTATCCACAATTTAATTATTGCAAAAAAAAAAAAAAAATTAGTAGTCTTTTTTTTTTTTTTTTTTTCGACAGGAAATTAAATAAATTTACCTAATCGTGGACAATAAAAAAAATTATAAAAATTAAAAAAATCAGCTTACAAAAATTGACTTCAAATATTATTATTATTACTACTTTTAAAACACAATTTTAAACCTAAAACCATTAAAAATATAAACAGATTATAAAGATTTATTATTACTTAACGGAAAGGTGTCCGATAAAATTATTAAAATACAGTAATTTACGCAAGAAATTAAACGAAAAAAAAAGAAAAGAAAACGTTTGCTAATATGGCTACAAAAATTCAAAAGCCGCCAAGGGAGAGACTTAATAAAATTTTGTAGCGTTATAATGTTTACTCATTTATTTATATTTTTTATATACCTGTCACTTAGCTAAATTAATGCACAAACAAAGGAGCTGCTGTGTGCGACAGCACTTGTACGCTGTCGGGCCAAAATATTTGATTAATTCAAATTAACATTTAAATATATAAATAAAAATAAAAAATATGCTTAATGGGAAATATATATAATCATAAAAACATTAGTTGTCTAAAATACGGCAGAAATAGTGCTCATAGAATATTGTTACAAGGTAGTAAGTTTTTGCCCTGCTTTAACTGTACTGTTGCAATTAAAGTAGTTTTTCAGACAAAGTGAGAACGAAATGGCAGATCATTCACTTTCTCTGGATCATTCACTTTTCTTCAATCTGACGTGTGCGCGACTAAATTTGGTAAAAAATAGTAGTCTAAAGTTACCGAAGTTTCGAAGTTCTCCGGCACACGGGAGTTTAATTCCCGATGGAATTATCGCCAAGCCCCACCGCCAAAAGTTACAAAAACAAGTGAGTTGATATCGGAGAGAAAGTATGCAGCTCTAAGCGACTCAATATTTTTCGTGAGCTAGCAAAGATTTTTGATACGGAATATTTAATGTTATTTGTTTTACTCCCGTTGAAGTGACTGTTTTTTAGACTGTTCCGGAACATTCATTGAATAAAGACTTTTGCTGTACGAGTAACAGCTTCAACTGTTTTCAGAATAGTGGAAGAATTAATACTAATTTTGGATAGTTTTTGAGAATATTCGTTTTAATACAAATTCGAGAAACAAAAAAAATATATATATTTGATATCGCCAAGCAGGTATCATACTAAAAGCTGTGATGAAAATAGTCGCCAGTCGAAATATATTTAGACATTTCAGTTATTCAATTAAAAATAAATCATTTAAATATAGTGACCAGCGAAGCGGGTAAAGCCTGCTAGTAGTTATATAAAACATAAACAAAAACAATAAAACAAAAATTTATGTGGAATATTAATGTTACTGATCTCTACTTATATACACTCTACTTATGAATAAAAAGATGAATTAATTATAATAATTAATCTATCAAAAAGAAACAAACATAAACTTTAACGAAATTATATTTAAAACATATTAAATGCTTATGAAAAATATTTATAACTTCAATGCATACATGGAGAACTTCTTTGTGAATATAGAGAGAAAACTACGAAGAATATGTGTGTAAAACATCGCACAAATTGATTGAGACAATATGATTTGTCTAATAAATAAATAAATAAACGGTGAGACAGTAAAAGTTTAGTTTTAAAATGACCATATACCTTGAAACATGGTATCACATTGCATGAAGTACAGAAAGTTACTATTAGTATTACAAAAATTCCAAAATAAAGAATAAGGAAAATAGTCGAATAGCACAACTTACTCAAATGGTAAATTAACCGATTTAGGGATTAAATTAACCCCTTGGGTACATTTGACGTCTGAGACACGTCATTCACTTTTTTTGTTTTTTATTTTTGTTTTGCAATTCTAATTACTTGAAGACATCTTAATACGACATATGTCACCAATATTTTAGAAATAAATAAATTCTTGCGTAAAATGTACTGCTTTTACATACTACTCCAAGCAAACAAAAATTATATCCGTTTCACATGCAAATATTTTCTCAAATAAATCCGTACCTAAGGGGTTAAGAAAGCACTTATTTATGGAAAACCTCCTTTAAACTTACAATTCATAGTAAATAACTAACATAATATTTGAGTTACAAGCCCATTTACAAAAAAAAAAAAAAAAAAAAAAAAAAAAAAAATATCATTATTATCTTTTATGTGATACTTTTATTTCATTTTAGCTTCGAAAATCTTTATTTAATACTTTTCCTTGCGCGTTCCAAATATTTAAATAGCAGTCAAATACGGTACAAGCTTGTGTGGTGATATACTAATTGGGATTTTTTTATATATTGAATCTCGATAATTGTGAATAGAAAATATCAAGTAAAGTCCGGGATGGCTGAAAACAGGAACGATTTGCTGTTAATTAATTTGTGATGTGGAATTTGATAAAATAATAATAATAATTATTATTATTTTTTATGGATACAAATTTTTTTGTTAAATTTAAATGGTTAATGAATTTTCAAGAATTTACGTTTTCTTTTCTTTTTCATTTCTTTTTTTTTTTTTTTTTTTTTTTTTTTTTAATAAATAAAATTATTACAGGATTAAAAAACATTGTGCATCTCCATACCTATTTCATTTCACAAATAAAGTTGTAACAGTCCAACAGTGTTGGATATTGTCTCATACACTTAAAGAAGGTTCAAACAGTTATATTTCAGTGTTAGAATAGTTGCCACATCTGTCATATTTAAGAGTAATAAGAAAAACCAACGGGTACTCTTTTAAATTAATCACCCTGTATATATGATGAATTTCTTTAATTTAAAAAGTTTCACTTCCCCCTCTATTTCCCTTGTGCTTTTTTTTTTTTTTTTTTTTTTTTTTTTTTATTTTCGAAAATCAAAGATAATGCAGAAATTTTAAATGGTGATTTTCCCCCTTATACTGTATATTTTAATCTTAAATAATTGAGGCGGTACGGAAAAGGAAGAAAAAAAGACTCTATCCTCGTCAGCACTTTAAAATTAGTTTGAGATATAGTTCATTCGACATTGTTGAAATTGACTATTTCTTAAAAATGTTTTTAATTATTTAAAAAAAAAAAAAATCGTGAACAATTTTAATGATGAAATGTTTGGAAATTTCTTTTTGTGTATTTTTTTAAACTTCTTTAGCTTTCAATAAGTAAAGTTTTAAATTTCCTGGGTCACATTATTGCTAAATTCAAAGATTTTTTTTTTTTTTTTTTTGTGTGTGTGTGTGTGTTTGCGCGTGTTCTTAATTATTTTTTATTACGTTCTCAACCGTTTATATCAGACTTTTTATGCATGCATATTCTGAATTACTCCATGTTAGGATAGAATTTTAAAAGAATGAAAGATTTTATTTCGAATTCAACGAAATACAAACAAAGATAAAGTCTGTTAAGCGATGAAGAAGACACTTTTAACTTTTCAACTTGTGATTAGCTTCATTAGCTAGAATTTTTATTTAGAAATAACATTTTTCTCTTATATATACTGTTTTTTATTTAAATTAGAAGAACATATGATTTAATAACTGTTTCAATAAAAAAGGTTAATAATAATAATAATAATAAGTACATTTTAAGCATAATTTATGAAATAAAACTTATCATAGTTCTATAGTAACCTAATATTAATGTATATATTAAGAAATGTTAAGATAGTTTTTAGTAACGTTTATTAGAAAAAGTATTTATTATGTATTTATGAAGTTGTTTGAACGTAGCTTTTGGTTTCGTTTCGCCAGCCCCCCCGACTAGTAGTTGGCTCTTTGCCAAATGAGAGGTGCTTTTTTCTTTTTGAGAATGTTACTTTTTTTATGTTTAGTTTAGTTTCTCGGCCTGTCTTAAACAGGAAGTATAATTTTTTCTCTTGAACATGAAAGTTATGATTTAAATATTATGATCTTGGCTCCTTTATGGAGAAACAATGTTATCCTGAAATATACTGAATTAAGTTATAATTGTGAATTCTTCAAAGTATACTGCAAATAGTTTTTTATTGTGTGTTTAATCGCTAAATAAAGTTAATAAGCTCTCCCAACTGGTGCAAATTTTATGACTGAAATTGAACACGTGAATTACAGAACTATAGATTAAGAAGTTGTTTATGATTATATATTTCTGCATATTTTCATGGTACGAATTTTTTCATGGCGCAGTATATATAATAATATTTTTTCATGGTGAACGAAACTCGGGATATGTGAAATCCCTTAAAAGTGAAATTACCCTTAGATATTAATTTATCTGGATTTGGATTTGAAAGCTTGGATAATTTATTGTGAAAACGAAACTGAAAAATAATAATGACTGGAATTCCGGATTCGTTATTGGATAGCTGCCTGGATATGGAACCAGGTAAGCAAAATTTAACTACTATTTATAACATTGATTAAATGAAATTAGAAATTTTAATTATTTGAATTATTTTGTTTGATTATTTGCTCGCTATGAATATTGAAAAGTTAAAAGCTAAGCGTTCTACGGAACGCTCAAATGTAACTAAATTAATAAATAAATTAGAGAATTTATTATTGGACGATCTAGAAAATACAAAATCAGACGAAATCATCGAAATCCAGGAAATGATAGGTGAAAGAGAAATTGCATTAAAAAATTTAAATAATGAAATTGAAAATTTAATAGTAGATATTAAAGAGTATGAAAAAGATATCGCGACCAGCGATAAATACGGCGAGCAAATAATTTCTGCCAAATGCAAAATGAAACTAAGATTAAAAAGATTATGTAATAATAAAGATGAAAGTAGTTCAAACTGTTCTGTCAGTGAAACCCAAACAAAAACTGGTTCGGCAGTGAGGTTGCCGAAAATGTCCTTACCAAAATTTGGTGGACAAATAGAAAAATGGAACGAATTTTTCGATTGTTTCGAAAATTCAATCCATTTAAATGAAAATCTTACAAAGATTGAAAAATTCACTTACTTGAAAACGCTTTTAACTGACAAAGCGTACAATGTTATTGAAGGGTTTTCACTTACGGAACAAAATTATGATAATTGCATAGAAATATTGAAAACACGTTTTGGGCAAAAGGATATTATCATTAATGCTCACATGAATAAATTGATAAACTTAGAAGGCGTAAAAAGTTCATCAAATATAACTGCTTTGCGAAAGTTTTATGACGCTTGTGAAGTAAATATTCGCAGTTTATCTAATTTAGGGGTGACAAAAGGCCAATATGGTCATTTACTGAATCCAATTTTATTAAAATTATTGCCAAACGATCTAGTAGTTGAATATTACAGGCAAAGTGATAAAAGGAAGGATGAGTCTGATGTGACAGACTTAATTAATTTTCTTAAAGTAGAACTTGAATCGCGTGAAAAATCACTTAGTATGATTAATTATAAAAATGCTTCGGTAATTGTAAATAAAAATAAAGCCGAAATTAATGACAGAAAAATTCCAAATAAAATGAATTCATTGAATGTAGGTGTAAAAAATATATGCATATTTTGCAAGAATTATGATCATCATTCTCTTGAATGTACTAATTTAACTGATGTTGAGAAAAGGTTAAAATTAAAGAAGGATGGCAGGTGTTATAAATGTTTTCTAAAATCTCATCTGTCATCACAGTGCAGGGTGAAATCGCAGCCTTGCGAAAAATGTAAAGCAACAGATCATAACAAATTATTTTGTTTTTCAAAAAACTTGAAACCAGAAGTAGTAGAGAACACTATAGTATCGAATTCACATTTAAAAAACAGTAATCAGGCAGCGTTATTGCAAACATGTTGCGTCATAGCCCAATCTAATTCTAGATCAAAAACTGTCAGACTCTTATTGGATTCCGGAAGTGAAAAAAGTTTTATTACTAAAGAATTGGCCCACGAATTAAAATTAACCCGTGTAAGAACAGAAAAGCTAACTGTTTTTGCCTTTGGTATAAATAAAGGTAAAGAAGAGGAATTCGAGGTTTTTAATATTGAACTGCGTAGCAAAATAAATCCTCGTCGGCTCATCCATGTTGAAGTATTAGCTACAGACTTAATAACCGCGACTCCCTTGAAAAGCCCAAGGGGCGAACCAGAAATTGAAAGTTATATTAAAAATAAAAACTGGAAATTGGCAGACAATTCATTAAGTGATTCCAAAATTAATATTTTGCTAGGAGCTGATTATTTTTGGAAAATACAGAGAGGTATCATTGAAGAAATCGGTGATAATTTATATGTTGCTAATACTATTTTCGGATATACTGTAGTGGGGAAATTGAATAATAATAGTACAGAAGTAATTAATTCGCATTTTGTATCTGTAAATAAATTTGACAGTTTTGATTTGCAGCGTTTTTGGGATTTAGAATCACTTGGAATATGTGACAGTAAGAATGATTCTATGTCACAGAGAGATATAGAAATTATTAATTCTTTTAATGAAAATTTAAATTTTGTTAAGGGAAGATATGAAATTCAATTTTTGTGGAAGGAAAATAAAAATGAATTAAAATCGAATATAGAAATAGCCAAAAATAGACTTTGGGGTTTGAGAACAAAACTGTCTAAAAATGAATGGCTTAAAAATGAATATGAAAAAATTCTTGAGGAACAAAAGAAAATGGGTATAATAGAGGAGTGTAAAATAAACAAAAATGAAACTGGTGTATATTATATGCCCCACAGACCGGTGATAAGAACAGATAAGTCCACTACAAAGGTCAGAATAGTGTTTGATGCTTCTTCCAAAGAAAAGGAAGCAAAATCTTTAAATGAATGTTTATTTGCAGGCCCCAATTTAAATCCTAATATTTTGGATATTATTTTAAAATTCCGCCTTCATAAAATTGCCTTTGTTTGTGACATTGAAAAAGCTTTTCTGCAAATACAGGTTGCAGAATATGATAGAAACTTTTTGAGATTTCTATGGTTTGAGGATATAAATAGTAAAAATCCTCTATTAAAGGTTTTCCGCATGACTCGTGTAACTTTTGGTGTTACAACATCACCCTTTTTGCTCTCAGCTACCATTAAACATCACATAAAGGGCTATAAAAACTTGTTTGAGAAAGTCGTAAATATGCTTGATACTTCCTTATATGTTGATGATCTCTTTCATGGCGCTAATTCTGTAAATGAAGCATTTATTTTATCGTCTGGTGCTGTGAAAATACTTAAAGATGCCAATATGACATTAAGAAAATGTAAAAGTAATTCTTACGAATTAAGCAAATTGTGGGAAAAACATGGAATAAACGTTGATGAAGAAATAAATGAGGGAAATATCTCTAAAGTATTGGGAATAATGTGGTCAACTAATAATGACACGTTAAGAATAGACATTCAATCTCTGTTAGAAGGGTTTGATAATGAAATTATCACTAAGAGAATTGTTTTACAAACTGTAGCAAAGGTGTATGACCCTGTAGGGTTTATTTCCCCTTTTATAATAAGAGTTAAATTTCTAATGCAAGAACTATGGGAGCAGGGTGTTGATTGGGATTCTGCTTTACCTGATGCTTTAACACAAAAATTTAAGAAATGGCATCGTGAAATACAGGATTTAGAAAATTTTGAAGTGCCTAGAAAATATTTTACGAATTTTGAAAAATTAACTCCTGAAACTATTCAAATTTGTGTTTTCTGCGATGCCAGTTTGAAGGGATATGGTACAGTAGCTTATTTTCGTGATCCTTGTTCCCGTGAAACTTCATTTATTATGTCAAAGACAAGAGTAGCTCCTCTCAAAAAACTTACTTTGCCTCGACTTGAATTGATGGGAGCCTTAACAGCTGCTCGATTAGCTCATTATCTTGGGCAGCTATTTTCAGTTCCCGTCAAAAACATACTATGCTTCTGTGATTCCCAAATTACCCTTTATTGGGTCAAAGGAAGTGCTAGTAACTGGAAGCCCTTTGTAGAGAACAGAGTGCGTGAAATTCAACGATTAGTAGCCCCATCTCAGTGGAGATTTTGTCCAGGGGTTAAAAATCCCGCTGATGTGCTATCTCGTGGTTGCACAGCAACTGAATTGTTGAAGAATGAAGAATGGTTAAAGGGACCAATCTGGTTGAAAGAAGAGCACTTACCGACACCACTACCGGAAAATGAAGTCAAAATACCTGAAGAAGAGATTTTGAGAGAACAACGGAAAACTACTGTTTGCTCTTTAACTCATGGCAATAATGAATTTGAATTATTATATAAGTTTTCATCTTGGTCTAAATTAAGACGTGTTACAGCCTGGTGTCTTAGATTTATAAAAAAATACTAAATGTCGATCTGCGCGAAATACTGGCTTTTTAACTATACAAGAACTTGATGAGGCAACTAAAATTATTGTGAAGTTGGTTCAAAGACATGAGTTTGGAGAGGAAATAAAGACTTTAAAATCTGGAAGAAACCTGAATGCTAGTAACAAACTCCTTTCTTTAAACCCTTTTCTAGACAAAAATGAAATTCTTCGTGTTGGTGGAAGATTAAGACACGCAAACCTACCTGAGAGTCAAAAACACCAAATGATACTTCCTAAAACGCACCACATTACAGACTTAATTATAAAGTACTTTCATGAAAAACATCTTCACAGTGGAACTCAGTTAACAATTTCAGTCCTGCGACAACAATATTGGATAATTAATGCAAGAGACGCCGTGAAAAGGAATCTGCGGAACTGTATGAAGTGTTTTAGAACCACATCGAACTTAGCCTCTCAACTGATGGGTGATCTTCCAGCTGCTCGTGTAGTGCCATCGCGAGTGTTTTCGAAAGTCGGGGTTGATCTTGCAGGCCCCTTTCTCATCAAACCTCGTAAGGGCCGAGGTGTTAGATCTTATAAAAGTTATATTTGTTTATATATCTGTTTTTCCACAAAAGCAATTCATTTGGAAATACTCAGTGATCTCACCTCTGAAACATTCCTCGCATCCTTGAAGAGGTTTGTTGCACGACGAGGAAAACCTGAAGAATTGTTTTCAGACAGAGGAACGAACTTTGTAGGTGCCGACAACGAAATGAAAAAAATGATGTCCTTGATCTCTTCTGACGAAAAGATCCACAGATATTTGTCCGAAGAAACAATCAAATGGAATTTCAATCCCCCATCGGCCCCCCATTTTGGAGGACTTTGGGAGGCTGGAATAAAACAGATGAAGGGTCATTTAAAAAGAACTATTGGCGAACAAATATTAACTTATGAACAGTTCCTTACTTTAATTACTCAAATTGAATCGTGCTTGAACTCGAGACCTCTTGTTGCGCTCTCAAATGATCCAAGTGACTTAAATGCTCTAACTCCAGGACATTTTATCATAGGCACTGCCTTGACTTCAATACCAGAACCTGACTATTCTTCAGTTAACCTAACCCCGCTAGAAAGATGGAAACTTCTACAAAAAATTTTTCAAAGTTTCTGGAACAGATGGTCTTCAGATTACCTATCAGACTTGCAAAGGCGATCAAAATGGTTAATAAATAAACCAAATTTCAAGAAAGACGATTTGGTTTTAATAAAAGATGATAATCAGCCCCCTTTGAAGTGGAAACTGGGACGCATAATCAAATTATTTCCTGGAGCAGATGGCAAGATTCGTGTTGTTCTACTGAAAACTATTTATGGAGAGTTGAAGCGTCCGATCGCCAAACTATCACCTCTGCCATTTTGAACTTTTTATTTTATTTTTATTTTATTTTATTTATTATTATTTTTTTTATGTTCCTGTTTTAATCCATTTATGTTAATCATCTAGTACAATGTTTCATATGTATATTAATCTCTTTTTTTTCTTATCTATTTGCAGTTGAAGACCAAGAAAATGAAAACCTGTAATAACACTAATGTTGTTATTGTACTTGTAGAATATTTTTATGAACCTTCGTTCATGGGGGCGGAGCATGTTTGAACGTAGCTTTTGGTTTCGTTTCGCCAGCCCCCCCGACTAGTAGTTGGCTCTTTGCCAAATGAGAGGTGCTTTTTTCTTTTTGAGAATGTTACTTTTTTTATGTTTAGTTTAGTTTCTCGGCCTGTCTTAAACAGGAAGTATAATTTTTTCTCTTGAACATGAAAGTTATGATTTAAATATTATGATCTTGGCTTCTTTATGGAGAAACAATGTTATCCTGAAATATACTGAATTAAGTTATAATTGTGAATTCTTCAAAGTATACTGCAAATAGTTTTTTATTGTGTGTTTAATCGCTAAATAAAGTTAATAAGCTCTCCCAACTGGTGCAAATTTTATGACTGAAATTGAACACGTGAATTACAGAACTATAGATTAAGAAGTTGTTTATGATTATATATTTCTGCATATTTTCATGGTACGAATTTTTTCATGGCGCAGTATATATAATAATATTTTTTCAGAAGTAAACTGTAATATTTTTAAATAAATTTTATTTGAAAAAGCAAAGCTCTTTATATGATCATTTTAATGAATAAGAAATCGTATTTGCTTTGTTACATGTTTGGTTTTTGTTATAACATAACTATTTTTTTGTGATTTTAGTAAAAGAATAAGTTCAAACGAGGTTTATTTGTATGACATAAACATTAAACTAAATAATATTTAATGTATGGAAATATAAAAAAAAAAATTATAGAATAAAAGTTTCAGAAAAAAAAAGTAATAATACATTATGAGAATAAGCCTTAAGTTTTTATCAATTATTTTGTTGAAATAAAAGTTTAATTAAGAACGCCGTTATAGTTTACTTTTCTTTCTTTTCTCAGTATATATTTCCTATATTTGTCTGTAATTAAAATTTAGTTTGGGATCACGAGAAAAGTTTTCTTATTTTTAATTTAATTTTAATAATTTGAAATTAGTAAATTTATAAAAAATATAAAATATACTAAAATAATTTATGGAAACACAATTTAGCCAAGTTTTTTTTTTTTTTTTTTTTTTTTTTTTTTTTAAATATATATATCACATTTTTATTAAATAAAAAATAAACTCATTGAATGCATATTTCCTTTACCAAATGTTTGAGAATATCAGAAGGATAAGCAGAATATTTTTATCACCTTCTTCAAAATATTGAAAAAATATATCGGAATCTTGAGTTTACTTTATTTTACAAATAACAAGGATCTATTTCTTCGCTTTAAAAATAATGTACCTTGCATATGCAATTTTAATACAAGAAACCAAATTTAGCTTTGTAAAGTACATTGAGCTACATTTCCCCCTTTTTTTTTTTTTTTTTTAATTGTAGGGAATCCATAGTTTATCACGGAAAAGCAATTTGCAAGGTGTTTCTTCTCGAAAGATTAAAGTTTTTTTTTTTTTTTTTTCTTTTGTTTTGTTTTAGACATAATTTGTTTTCAAAACTATATTTTACGAATATGAGAATAACGTTTTAAAGTATTTTCGAAAAATATAGGGATTCTCTATATGTATAGTTACACTGATAATAAAAATGAACTAATTTTGAAATGAAAAATGTATTTCATTGCACATAATTGTAATTTATGTTGACAAATATCATTGTCATATATTCACTGCATAAAAAAAGTAGATGGATACTTCTTTGCAATTTTTTAAAATACCGTCTTTGTCTAATAAGTAATGTAAAATTAAAGCTCTTAAACATGTTTATACTCATCAATCTTCATGTATTTGACAGAAAAATAAAAATATTCAATTATCTAAAATTTTAATGGAGGGAAATGCAAAAAAGAAAAGAGATGTACATTTCCGCATTATATATATATATATATATATATATATATAAGCGGACGGACACTTACCAAAAATTGCAATTACCTATGTGGGTGTTTCTTGCGGAATACCAGTTTTGCACTTACATGTACATTTGATACTTTCCAATTGTTAACGTACTAGATGAGTTTGTTTTACGTAGTTAAATTTCTTGCAGATAAATGCACCATGCCTCGGACTGATTACCAGAAAGGGCAGATTATAGCGCTGAAAAATTTTAATATAGGAGTCAGATAAATTAGTAATATACATCTAATAAGCAAAAGTAGTATCAGCTATTTCCTACATGCTCCTGAAGCGCATGATAAAAAGAAAAAGAGTGGCAGGACAAAGAAACTTTTGCTTAGAGGCCAAAGAAAACTTTTTAATCAGATGAAAAAAAACATGGATCATTAATTCCCAAAGTTCACATAAACACATTGTTAACATAACTTCTCAGGAAATTTATAACTACGTTAAGCACACAGAGCTCTTTTAATCTAAGAAGAGAAAACATCATACATGATGGAAGGATCGCCACGTGACAGAACGCTTACAGCAGCCTCAAAACCAAATCCTTGGACTACAGAATGGTTTTCTGTAGTTTTATCAGATGAGAAAATTTTTAATTTAGACGGCCAAGATAGATATCAGTGTTATTGGCACAGTTTCGAAAAAGAAGACGAAGTGTACTCTATTCGAGAACTTGGTGGAGGTGGTGTCATGGTGTGTTCTAGCTGCAGCAGGCTACGGTGGAAGGACAGATTTAGTGTACCTAAATAAGAAGAAAACTCAAAAAGATTACATTGAAACACTAAGCAGTGAATTTTTTCCATTTGCTTGGGACCTGAGAACTGGACATTCTAACAAGATTTATTTTAGAGACACAAGATGTGCTCGTCTACTTTTTAAAGATAAATTACCATACAAACATGTACCATTTTTGTTTTCTGAATTTTTCCACTACATAATTTATAGACTGAATAAAAATAAATAAAAATAAAAATAAAAATAAAAATATGATGTCTCAAGAATATAATTATATTGGAAAAATTAACCTTATATCTCATATTAACCCATATTGGACCACTCATTAAACGAATCATTGGAAAAATGTATTTTTTTTAAAAACATGGTCAGTATAAGATACTTACACATATAAAAAAGAAAAAATTAAAAAAATTATAACAATTGTACAAAATTTTTTATTTTGTTTGTTAGTCCGAAAAACAGTCTCTACACAGTCCAAAAGTGAGCATTTTGCAAATTGTAAAGATTTTTACGAATGGAATCTCTACATAGTCCAACACTGCACATAATGCAAATTGTAACAGGTTTTTATTGCATGATTTCAGTTGACATCGTCTTTGACGACCATTTGGATTTTTCACTAGCACATGCTCACTCTTTAGCAGAAGAAGATCTTTATTATTCTGCAGCATTAATATTTTTTTCAAATTTCATTTTTCACAGTAATTTAATTAATTTAGTCTATTTCTAAAAATTTATGTCAAGTTTTTTGCAGATTTTAAATGTTTCTTTTACATTATTGACATTTAATTCAACTGTCCTATAAATAGGACGGCGGTCCAATATGTGTTAAAGACATAACGGCTTTAAAGTATTACAAGTAAGTGCCTGTCTACTTTTTCATGCAGTATATATATATATATATATATATATATATATATAAACGCCATACAATACTGCCGTATGTCAATGTTGCTCTTTCACAATTACATTCAAAATATCAATCTATTATTATTATAAGGAAAAAATATAAGTAAAAAGCAAGTAAAACGAATTAAATTAATATAGTGCGGCACTTCCCTGTTTTTGCCTGCCTTATATTATTATATCATATTATTACATTTTAAAAAGCAACACCTCAGGTAGTACATAACGTTATTATAGCGTTACAATTATGTCTGACAGTGAAAAATTAGTTATAACGGCGTTATGTGCTACCTTGGACACGAAATACTGTTCCTTAATATTTCCAATTAACTTTCAAAGCAATGCTAACGAATTCGAAGAACATTTTTATTTGATATACATTTCTGTGTGACGTAATTTACTGATTCAATCTACTGTTTTAATATTGTAGCGATATTTCTAAACTATTTGGACGTTTTGATGGCATATTTAAACTCATTTCATTTTTTTTTTAATATTACAGACTTATAATAATAAAAATAATTATATAATATTCCACCCTTATTAAAAATATAATTATTCAGATAATTTTCGCCTACACATTTATTTTAACTTTACTGTTTATAAATTTGAGTAAAATCATGCATAGCCTATAATGCATATGAGTACCAAATTATAAATTTAAATTTAACACACAAAAAAGAAGGCATGAACAGTTTTGAAATATATATTGAATTATTTCCAACCAAAGCACTAATATTTGAGAAATGTTCAGTGTTGCCCTGTAAATGAAAGGTAAACACTACTAATACCATATTCTATGTGAAGTACATATTTTTTTGTTTTAAAAAAAGTTAAAACTTAACTTTATTTTGCTTAGTCCTGAATGAAGACCTTAAATTGCACAGAGAGACATTTCGCCCTAAAAGGCAATCAATTTAAATGCTTTCAAATTTCTCTACATATGAACAATTTAATAGCTTTCAATAAAACGGTTCACGTAAAATTCCCGTTTTATATAGTTTTGTAGAACGAGTATAAACTTCCTGCGATTATTTGTTTTATAGTTATGCTGAAAAGGACAAAGGAACATGACGACACACAGACACATAGATAGGCATATAGACCAACAGCAAAAAAAAAAAAAAAAAAAAAAAAAACTGATCTTAAAATGGTATAATTATCATAATATAAAAAGGTGACATAAAATATTATATAAAAGGGTGTAATTAGCATCAGTTACCAGTGTACAAAGACACCCAAAATAATTTTAATGTATTGCGTTCTATGAAAGGTTTTTGTATAAATAAATCATATTTTCATGCCTTTGTACGATACGTTATACTCGTTTTGTACCACTGCTGCCTATATATATATTTATATATATAAAGATTTTTTCCCCACTAGCTTATTTGAATTAACTTAAAATTTTTAAAACATTGCTATCTCTCATAATTCGATTAAATTAAACTTATGCACAGTCGGTAACAAAAGTGTCCGAACACTAGCAAAAATTCCTATGCAAAAAAAGTATACTTCATACAGTTTTGTTGAATAAATTTTTATCGAATCCTGTTCTTACAATGTCTAAGAACACGATTCGACAAGGATTTATTTTTAAAAAAACCTATAAAGTGCACTTTTTCTCCGTGTTCGGACACTTTTCTTACCGACTGTATCTCGGAAGTATCTTTACCGAATTAAATTCCTCACTATAATTTCATAACCTAAAATTTTAGTTGATCGAGTAATTTGGTATTTGGACTAATAATTGTTGCATGGTTGTAAGGCTAAATTTTAATCTTGTGTAATACAAAATGAAGTCGCAAATGGTTTCATATTTTGACAACGTGATCAAAACTTTAAAAATTCTTAATCTCGTCGTCAAACATCAAGATTTAATATATTTATTCAGTTAGTTTAACTCTAAATATGAATGCTGTGTAATTATGGTTTATTATTATTTATGTAATTCTTCTGTGGAATTCATGTTGTGTTTTCTTTTCTATCTGCAATAACGTCATTTATCTATGACATTTAAAATAAATAAATAAATAAATGAAAAAAAAATACGTTATGTAAGATTAATTGGACTCTTACCAGTTTTGTCTGATCAATCATGTGATAGAGGAAAACGATTAATCGAATTAAATTAAATATTGTTCTTAATAACAGAAATGTTAATATTTAATATAAAATAAAATAAAAGTAATATTGTGCATTTGTAAACAGTAGAATAGTTGTATTTGTAAATTTAATAATTTTTTAAAAACACTGTATGTGTTTATTTATTTCCAACTGTAAGAATCGATTTTTGTATGTTGTAGTATAACTGCTACATTAACTGATCTAGCAATAAATAATAGCTTGTTCTTGTGGAATGTTTATGGATTACAATTTGAAATTTTAAAATGTTTTCATTTAACTTAATTGCATAAAGGTGTTAAAACAAGTTAATTAACTTAGTTACTGGTCTAAATGGATTTACGCAGTACGGTATTGCACTGTCACTGATTTAAGTACCAAAATCAGAGTATTTAACGTGTTCTTCATGAATATCAATAACAAATATAAACTAAATGATGATTGTAAATGTATACAGCAAGAAAAAGATGACGAATAATGACATAAAATGGATTAAAAATGATGATGTATACAAAACATAACACAGAATAAATACAATTGATCAAAAATAAGAATAGAAAATATGTTATTTCAGCAATCGCTATAGATAAATAAGACTTTGTCTGCTATTTGTTTTTCCTTTATCATGTGACCTCTGACGTCAGGTGAGAATAGCCCATTGTATGTTTTAAAGTTCTTATAGTTGAGTTAAAAAAACAACAAAAAAATAAAAAATAGGATAACATTACAACATAAAATTACATTACTTCCAAACATAATATATATATACATATATATATATGTGTGTGTGTGTGTGTGTGTAATATTTGTTTAATTTGAGAAGTTATAGAAAATTTTAAAGTAATACTTTCGAAGCTTCATATATTTTATTTTTCAGAAAGATTCATTTAGTATACATAACCCACACATGTGTGTAGCCATAAAGGCATCCCAAGTCACGATTTATTTATTTATCTACATTTATTTACATTTATTATTTTTATTATTTTGTAAGAGTACTAAGTTACTTTTAATAAAAAAAATCTTTAATAAAATGAAATAAAATAAAATAAACAAACAAACAAACAAATTATATGCCTTATAAAATATAATAGATTTTTTTTCATCCTGTTTTATGAAACTAATTTTATTAATTAAATATGCATTATGATTGAAAATACTGCTTTTTATAATTTGGCAAATAATAACGCATTGTAAGTATATATTAGATATAATCTAAATTTTCAGAGATATCTTTGTCTTTGAACAATTGAACTGGCTTATTTTCTGTTATTTGAAAAAAAAAAAAAAAAAAAAAGAAGAAGAAGATGATGAAGAAGAAATACTAATAATAAAGAAAGGCATATATTAAGGTGAGTGGCATCATATATTTAAATAGATAAGTTGTTTTCATTAAAAAAGAAAAAAAAAATGAAATTTAGTATTTATAATTGAAAATATTTGTTGAAGAAACACTTTTTTTATCTGAAAAAAAGTTCAATCATTTTGAAAGATAATTTAAATAAAATAATTTGATGAGTTAAAGAAATATAACTGGAAATTCATTTGGGAAGTTTCCGGTTTGGAATTAATTTTAATTATATCTTTCTAGGACTTGATATTTTCTTGATATGCTATCTGGAAAGCGAAAAAATATATATATATAACTTAGGGATATGAGCTTTTGCAAATTACTACTACAGTTAGGAAATACATATAGTAAAACTATCAAAAAATAATGTAAGATATACTATTGGGTTGTTCGGAAAGTAATTTCGTTTTTTCCTTCGAAAATGAAAGACCATTTTCTTATATTGTATAAATATTTTAATGAATTATATATTCTCTACTTTGATCGGTTTCTTCGCGATCTCACGAGTTGTTATTTGGCAGTTTTTCATAAATCAATACTTTATTTTGTCTTCATTAGCACAAACTGGTTTTCTAGAACGTTATGCATCTTCAACTCAAAATTGCCAGAACAAAATTTGGTAAACCAATTTTGACAATAGCGTTCTTTAAATAAATTTTCTGTGCACACATCGTATACCTTTTGTCCTTGTTTGAATAGTATTTTCGCATTTTTGATAGCAAAAACAAAATATGCCGAAAATGTCGCTTCTGATTTTCTTTATTTGATAGGGCACCAATCAAAAACTATTGAGCAGAATGAAACGGTCTTTTTCACAAGCAAGCCTTGCTATATCAGCTGACACAATATGTAATGGCAATGCAACTTAAATGTCAAAAGGTGTGAAAAAAATAGAATGAAGTCCTCTGCTGAAAAAAAACGAAATGACTTTCAGAACAACCCAATAAATAAAATTTTTTGTTTAAATACAAATATATCAAATGAAATATATAAAAATATATGAAGTAAAAATTACTTTAATTATATGACTTGATTAAGGAGCACTTGTACAATATTTATACATCTCGAATTTAAAATATGCAGTTAAATTTATTATCAATATTATAATTATTGAGTCGTTTGTATCCCAGATTTTTCGAATATTGTAAAATTTGGATAATAATAATAATAATAATAATAATACACTGCTAGAACAAAACTGAAATACATAAATAAATATGGGAAAAGCTCAAAATGTTAACTTAAAAAAAAAAAAAGAAAATATTTTATTTTATTTTATTTTATTTTTTTTATTTACTTTATTTTATTTATTTATTTATTTTACGTTTTTTTCCACCCAATTAAAATCTTAAGATTGAATGTCACTCTTTAAAATAATAAATATTTTTATAAATAAAACGTTGAGGGAAAAATAATATATATATATATATATATATATATATATATATTCAAAGAAATAAGTTTCACTGAAAGTATTCTTTTCCCATGCAAAATGTTACAGATGAGGGGAAAAGATATGCAAAATATTATTTTCATATCTCCTCTTAAAAATTAAAAAAAGAAAATAAATCGTTCACATTGCCTATCATGTTGCAAAGGAATTTACACTACCGTTGCTTTAAAAATAACGAACTCCCTATTCCCCTCTTTCTTTCTTTATATATATATATATATAGTTTCGTTTTGCAACAGAGTAGAGTTGATTTTTCTAAATCAAGAAAAGAATATACAAGAAAAAAAAAACAAAAAAGCTTTATATCCGCAAAAGTAATTTGTACGGTGTTTTTTCACCAGGGAATATTTTTTTCCTTTCAATGTATTCTCTTTCAGAACTAAATAATAATAATAATAAAAAAAAGTTTAGTTGGGAAGTATATCAACATGCTAATACAAATTCGAATAAAGAAAAGAGAATAAAGAAAGAAATATCGTTTTACTAAGAGACTTTTGTTTGAAAATATATACAAGTATTTTGATAGGGGAATCTTAAAAATGAATTCGTTTTAAAAAAGAGTAATTTAAACAATTAATTGATTTTTTATAATATGAAGTTCTTCTAAATATTTTTTTTAATTAAAATTGTAAATAATAATCGCATTTTAAATTTACGCAACTTAAAATTACGAGATACTTAAATATTAATTAATTTAACGAGCTAACTTATCATTGAATAGAATAATGTAAATATCTATATAAAAATATTATATATTATTAATTGTATTTTTAATTAAAATATATTATCTAAAATAACCATATTTTAGTATTGCAAAATTTAAATGTAAATATTATATAAATAATAATTATTTTAACAAGGTAAACTACTATTAAATAGATTAATTTAAAATATCTTAATTCAAAAATATTAGAAAGTATAAATTGCGTAAACTATAAATTCTCATAGTTCCAGTGAGTATAATTTAATAATAATAAAAAAATGTTTCATCAGTACAATAGTCAACATATTTATAAATAAATATTGTTTTATATGATGTGGCATGACTTGACACATAAGCATACGCGTTTTACACACTTGTTAAAGTTTTTCATTAAGAGAGCCAATGAAACATGAAGTGGCAGAATTTCGTTGCAAGCTCTAATTTACGAGATATTTATATGCTCCCTTATTTTTGTTACATCCGGACTAGCGTTTAGATACTGCGTTGTCCAATGTGAGAATTTTTACTAAAATTCTAGATTTTCGGAAAAACCTAGGCACTGCGAATCAAGAAATGTAGAATTCCTAAATATATTTTAAAATGTAATCTGCCACATCTCTTATTCGAATACGAGCATTCCGCGTTCAGTCTGTTAGTTTCCTACGTGTAGCCATAATTAAGTCCGACTATTTTTCGCCTGAATCAGTATGTGTATGAATTAACCCTTATATTGCTAATTTAATATATTTCTAGTTTATGAATTTCTCACCAGATGCTTTGTAATTTAAATATTTGCAACCAAAGGATTTTTTGCCCTGCAATTGTAAGGACTGGTTACCATTCCTGTTTGTTTCAGCCATCCTAATTGTTTAAATGTTTAGCTAATTGAAATAAAGGGAAGTCATATAAAGACTAAGTTTCCATATTTTAAACTTGTTGAATTTAACTAAACTTTCGAAGTTCTTAAATCTTGAAAAACTATAAAATAACAGACTCACCAGACTCGTCTTAACTCTTGCATTTGAAATAGCCTAAGAAATGATTTCGCAAAAATGACTATTTTAAATGATAAACTGCCAAGTTATTCTGAATCACTTTATTAAAATCTAGAAGCTTGAAAATTAGCGCTGTCGAAATACTCCCTCCTCACACTGTAAAAAAATTCTGTAAAAATAAAGAGCTTTTTTAAACATAAATACAGCATTGGCTGTATATTTTTACAGCAAGTTCTGTAAAAATAATTGAAGATTCGTTACTTCACATTGTGCTCAAAATCGGTATCAAAATTTTTCCAGAAGTCTTTTGGTGCGTATGACATGATTTATGTGAATAGCTTATTTTTGGTGCTGATGTTAAACTTATCTGTTTTTGTAAAGAAAAGTCATTGTGAGCCCAACGGTGCGATTGGTGATTATGAGTTCGAATACCGGGCTAACCAAGACCGTTTGCTCCGCATGAAAGAGTAAATTATATGTGTAAAAAATAAATAAGTTGCTTAGTGTTTAGTATTTCTCCCTGCACGCATGTGTAATAATTGGAGGAAATATTTTTAAAGCACATTGTGAAAATTACAGCAAATGTGAGTAAAAATCGCAGCAAATTTATTTTACTGCACATTGTAAAAATAGAGCACAATCAGTAGACAATACTTTTACCAGCACACTGTGCTGTAGTCTACTACAGAAAATTTTTACAGTGTAAAATACAGAAACTTCCTCAATTCTGAAAACTCAAAAAATAATTAAATAAATAAATAAAAAATAATAAAAAATAAATAAGGTAACGATTCGCTACGATTTCTGTGAAATATTTATCCTAAAAATGCCTATATCCAACTGAACGCGAAGAGCTTCGCAATTTCCCTTAAATTCTTTCCATATGTGTACTAGAACAAAACGACAATTTAAATTCGAATAACTGACAACCGTCTTTTACATTAATCCAATACTTCTATGCTCAACCAGTAGGCTGACCATATGTCCTCGAATCTCAAGGACAGTCCCGGAATCTCGAGGACAAAACTACCTTCGTCCCCCAAAAATTACAACACATTTGGGGACGCCGGTTATAAAGTTATTAATGTTTTATTATAGTAATTTATTATATGTATAATAAATAAGCTGAAATAAGATCTTTTAGGTGCTTTATAAATAAAAATTACTAAAATTTTACAATTTAAGGTGGTTTAATTATTTTTAATTTTTTTGTCCTCGAAATTCGAGGACGCCGCCATCTTTTTCCCCAAATTCAATACAAAAAATATGGTCACTCTACTCAACCAGACACTCTAATCGAGACCAACGGCAGCTTGCGCAAGATCCACTTGGTGACTTTCACTTATCCATACAAACACTCCATTGACAACTAAACACAATTTCTAGAAACCTGGAACCTAAAAGAGATTGCGTGAAAACTCACACACAGTGTATAAAAGAAAACTTTTCATAATACATATTTATACAATTCTATTTAAATCTAATTATGAACTTATTCTTTATTTTATTATACTGTCTATATTAAAATACAGCCGAAAATGTTTTATTTATGTAAATATACCTGAAATATGTTTTAATGATTTAAAATTTTGTAAACCAAGCTAAAAAAAAAAAAAAAAAAAAAAAAAAAATCTTCAGACAAAAAATAAAAAGGAAAGAAAAAATCTTCACAAAACTGCAGATAATCTTAAAGTATTTGAAACAATAAAATATTTAAGGGGAAAAAATTACTTTCTTCCATACTACAAAATCTTTGCTTATAAATTAAATTTATTCTGCAGATATTATGATTTTTGTTCCAAATACTTTCAGATTATCCGCAGATGTTTCTGCATTTTTTTTTTCTTTTTTGCGGGGGGGGGGGGGGAAAGGGGAGATTTGAATTTTTTTTAATATTCAAGGATTTAAGGTAATTAGGGATTTAGTTTAACATTGCTATATTCTAAATATGTATATATTATAATTATGTCATTTATACATCACATCTTTGAAATTTAAATAATATTTTGCTAGAAACAACTTAAAATATAGTTAACCACTAGTTAGATTAATATAGTTAACCACTTAGAAATCATTTACAATCATTTACCAAGTTGAAAAATTCTGTAAAAAAAAAAAAAAAAAAAAAAAAAAAAAAAATGAAAAGACAAATATTTATTAAGTACAATAAAATAACAAACTTGATAAAAATGCACTGACATCTTAAGCTATATATATATATATATATATTGAACAAAATTCACTAAAATATGAACAATGCTCTATTTCAAATATTTAAGAAAATCTAAACAGTAATGAAGATTAAGATAAAAACTTCACAGGTACTTTTCACTGAAAGGGAAAGTTATTTATAACTCTTTTCTAATAGATTTGAATTCAGTCATTTTTAACATGTGATACAATTAGCCTTTAAAAACTTTTTTCTTTTTCTTTTTATCAAAAAAAAAAAAGAAAAAAAAATCCAAAAAATTTCAAAATAAAATGCCTTATTTCTTTTCTCATATTCTATACGTTGCGTGCTTATACAGATTGAAGGAGAGAAACAAAAATAAGTAGATTTTGGAAACAATATATCATTTTATCGAAACTCAGAATATGTTAAGAAATACAGAAATTCACTATAAAATCTGTATGACATTAAAAGATATTACATATAGTAGTATAATTTCATTTTGTACTTAAAAAGCTATAAATATATTTTCATGGTTCAAAGGAAAATAGTAACATTTTATTAGAGCAAAATATTAGAAATAATGGATTAAAATAGAGAATTGTATTTTTTTTTAATTTTAAGACAGAAATTGTGCATTGTATTTCTATACATATAATAGTAATAATAATAATAATAATAATAATATATGTTTTATATAGTAATATGAATGCGTTATATTCCATAAATACGTTATATTTGGTATGAGTTATATTATCTGGTAAATTTTTAAATTCTGAACGAATGATTATTGTGCAAATTTGTGTAATAATATTAACACTGGATCTTTAGACACATGTGTTATCGACATGAAATTATAAAACCTCTTTTTATCTTCGATAAATTTTTACTCTTTTTTGTTACTTATATATATATATATACATGAACGTAAATGTTTTGAATAAAGTTTATTAAATATTCATCGATAAAATTAATATTCATCGATCATTTAAAAAAAAAATAATAATAATGTACGCAATTTTTTGGATAAAAGTTTTCTTAAATATTCATTGACAATTAATTTATTTAAAAAAAAAAAAAAATCATGAAAGTAAATTTGTTTTATAAAAGCTTTTAAATATTAATTGATTTTTTTTTTTTTTTTTTTTTCAAAAAAAAAAAAAAAAAAAAAAAAAAAAAAAATCAGATATAAAAAATGTTTTATCGCGATTATCTTTGTTTGAATATTTTCATATATGAAATTTACATTTCTCATAAAACATTCTATTAGATAAGAGGAAATAAAATTTTCCATGCACATAAATTCAAAAGGCCAATTTATGATATTGTTACGAAATTCGTAATTGGTATTTAAATGAGTATGTGCATAGATTAGATTAATGATTCTACTCCTTTAAACCTAGAGTGTAAATTTTTACAAATATTTATGCGAACTGACTTAATTTATTTTCTATTCTAAAGTTATGTTTTGTTATGTAAAGTGTTTATATTACATGATTTTTAAAACACTACCTCATAAGAGAGTTGAATGAGGAACAAGAAAGATTGCAAACAATGCTGACAGAACAACCTCTTTTATTTTAAAACTATCACGGAAAATATCAACTTGTTACTATTTTATCGATATTTACCAAATATACTCTACAGTATTATAAATTTATAGGTTATCATTTACAATGTTAAAAAACAGTAATATATATATGCATATATATTATAAAAGTTAAACATTTAATATCAGAACTCTTTTTTTTTTTTTTTTTTTTTTTTTTTTAACATTTTTTTTAGATATCTTCTTTTGAAATAAGTTAATATCGGATTAAAAAAGAAATAGAATTTCATCATGGAAAATTGTTTGAAGAGAAGAAATCTGTTTATAAATTCAAAGCTTGAGCGAAGAAGCAGATCCAGAAAGGACTTTTACTCCTTGGTTCAATCGATTTTGTGAAGCAATGAAATTTTATCTCCATTTCAATTTTAAAGTTTAGTACCTCCTGGGAAAAAGAGAGACAAGTGCCATGCAGCTTGATGTCTTGTCGAGTTCAAAATTTTTCTTTTAAAAAGAAAAGTAGGAAAGAAAGTTTTTAGAAGTTTCTGTCAAATATATTTTCTATCTTAGTTGGGACATCTGTGTAAATAGAGATAAATTTAAAAATAATAATAATAATAATTAAAAAGAATTTAACTATTGATGTGAAAATAATGCAACGTTTTGCACAATCTGCGCAAACTTTGAAATCTGATGTTTTTTTTCTTCCTTACTTTAGTAACCTATACAAATATTTATTAATTGTAAACAAAAATGGTTGTTGCATAAGACCTTTATTTATCATTACTATAAATTTTTAATGCAATAACTGTAGTCAAAATATCATAGATATTCTTAGTAATTATTTTCGCATTACTTAAAAAAAAAAAAAAAAAAAAAAAAAAAAAAAATAAGAACATTTTCGTGCAATCGTGTTAACATCAAAAGAAGTAAAGAATATTACGCATATTAGGAATATTTCGGAAACCAAACATAGTTAATTATATGTATATACATTGTCGCCATATTTCGGAAACCAAACTTAGTGAATTATATATATATATATATATATATTGTCTCCATTTTCATTTTTTAAATTATACATTGCAGGTGAAATACACTTGTCTCATAATGCAAAAATATTTCGTAAAACAAATTTTAATTGTTATGTAGATATATTAAAATTTAATGCAACAAAATTAAAAATTCATTAAAATAAATATCTGATTATTTTTTTTCCGTGAATGCAAACGTCAAAATCAACGTCAAAATGCAAAGTCTTTAAAAAGGCAATTCATCATTCAAGATTTACAGTTATTTTAAAAGTGAAAATACTCGACACACACGAGTGAATAATACAAATATTACATTAAAATATCTTATCCAATATATATATTTATATATATACAGTCGGTAACAAAAGTGTCCGAACACTAGCAAAAATTCCTATGTAAAAAAATATACACTTTATACGGTTTTGTTAAATAAATCCTTATCGAATCGTGTTTTTACACTAACAAAAAACTGGATTCGACTTTACTTTTCCTGAATAAGAACTGTTAAATTATAGAGATTGCTAAATTACTATGATTTAATTCCTTGGCATCATTGAGCAAAGTTTAGTATAATTTAGCTATTACTTTTTATACTTGGCGTTTAAAACTGAAAATTTGACAATTTTTGAAGCTGTTTTTGCATTTCAGCAATGTCAAATTTTAACAGAAAATTAAGTATAATGTAACCTAATATTTATAATTGCTTTCAAGGAAGTCCGAAATTAGCACTTGAAATAAATTCTTTGTGCGATTAATGGTAATATGTAAAAATTTTAGCCCCCATAGCTGACGGTACATTGCAAAATATAAAATTCCACTCAAACTTAAATTAATAATCTGGTGTGTCACTCACACGACTTTCTCTTACCCTGAAATTTAATACTATAAATACAGATTGTAGATTAATAGGTAAGATAACGAGTACTGTTATGAAAACCTATGTTAAACATTTCATATTAGGCTTCTCAAGAATTTTATATGATAATTAATTCTGTGTGAGGGGGGCGGTAGCCCCCCTCAACCCCCCGTTTTATTAATGCACCTAAATTTATATAGAATTTAATTCGGTTATTAAAAAATAATTCTCTTTTTAAGGCAGACGATTTCCATATTAGAGAAGTAGTATAACACCAAATATCCAAAAAAGTCCATTTTATTCTCAATAAAAAAAAAAAAAAAAGTACGATTTTTTTTCAAAGTTTTTTTTCGTTAAAAGTAAAAAAAAAAAATCGATAACTTTGTTTTAAATTATCGCAGATCGATGGTTCAACCATTCGTTTTAAAGGTATTGGCGAGCTCCTTTGAAAGATACCCATCATGAAAAATTACTCCTCTCGAGGGGGGGGGGACTTCCCCCCAGGGGGGGGAGGCGAGGCTCCTGCTTAAACAATTGTTTTTTTCCCAGTTAGCTATCTCTATTACAAAAAATATATATTCGTTTCATTTAGTTTAGTGCAGTCTATAGACGTTAAACTCTACTTTCCTGCAATTTCCCCCATATACGTAATGTATTAGAATTCTCTTGATTGTCCCTGTACACGAACCATTTGCTTGATCTTAACGAAAAGCTTACTGTAGCATCTCTATATGATACACATTTAGAATACCAAGTTTGAACTTTCTGCCATAATTTGTTTTTGAGATATGCTGATAACAGACAGACACACATACACACAGACACACAGACATACAGACACACAGACACACAAACATACAGACATACACACAGACCATTTGCTAAAAACATGATTTTCGTACTCAGGGGACCTCAAAATGTGTAAATATAACAAAATCTCGCGTTCAAAAATTTGACCCAAAAACAATACTTTCTCTACCTTATGGGTAAGATAAAGTAAAAATATATCCAATTTGATAATAATTCACAATAATAAATACTAACAAATAGAAAGAAAAATAATCTGGTATGTTACACACACGACTTTCTCTTACCCTGAAATTTAATACTATAAATACAGGTTGGAGATTAAGAGATAAGAAAATGAGTACTGTTATGTAAACCTATGTTAAGTAATTCAAATTAGGCTTCGGAAGAGTTTTATATAATAATTAGTTCTGTGTGAGGGAAGATACCGCCCCCTCAACGTCCGTATCATTAATGCACCTCCATTTATATAGAATTTAATTCAGTTATTAAATTCAAAGATTATTTAAAATTATACAGACAATTTTCACACACAACATTCATTGAAACTTATCAATCTTGATCAAACTTTTCCAACAACAAACTTATATTAACTTCAAAATACAACAATCTCGTTTATTCGTTTTTAAGTTATTCTAAGAGTAGTATGACACTAAGTATCACAAAAAAAAGTTGAATCTGTTCTCAATATTACATTTATTTATTTATTTTATTTATTTATTTATTTATTTTTTTAAAGGAAAAAAAAAAAAAGATTAATTTGTTTTAAAATATCGCAGATCAATAGTTCAACCATTCGTTTTAAAGGTATTGGCGAGCTCTTTTGAAAGATACCCATCATGAAAATTTACTCTCCTCGAGGGAGAACTTACGCCCCAGGGGGGGGGGAGGGAGGCGAGGCCCCTACGTACACAATTTTTTTTTTTCCAGCTGACTATCACTATTACAAAAAATGTATATTCGTTTCACTTGGTTTAGTGCAGTTTATATATGTTAAACTCTACTTACCTGTAATTCCCGCCCCCCATACACGTAATGTATTTGAATAATTTTGAATGTCCCTGCACACGAACCATTTGCTTCATCTCAACGAAAAGCTTAGTGTAGCATCCCTATATTATACACATTTATAATAAGGAGTTTGCAATATCTGCTACTATTTGTTCTTCAGATATGCTGATAACAGTCACATAGACTGACAGACACACACAGACCTTTCGCTAAAAACATGTTTTTCGTATTCAGGGGACCTCAGAACATGGAAATATAACAAAAACTCATTTTCGAAAATTCGACTCTAAAACAATACTTTCTCTACCTTAAGGGTAAGGGAAAGTAATAAAATGTAATACAAAATAAAGTAGTATGTTGTGGCCACCACATGGATTTCTTTTTTATTTCCCTATACAAATTCACTAAATAAAAATGGTCCATTAAAATTATTATTTAAAAAAAAAAATTATCTTCAATGATAATGCAGACGATTTCCATATTAAAGAAGTAGTATAACACTAAATATCCAAAAAAAAAGTTCATTTTATATTCAATATATAAAAAATAAATATGTAAAAATAAATAAATAAACAAATACGATTTTTTTTCGTTAAAAGTAAAAAAAAAAAAAAAAAAAAAAAAAAAAAATGATAACTGTTTTAAATTATTATTTTCCTATATGCATATTCAATCAGTAACAATATATATAAAAAAAAAAATACGATTTTTTTTCTAAGTTCTTTTTTTTGTTAAAAGTAACATGTTCAATCAGTAACAATATTAAAAAAAATAAATAAATAAAAAAAAATTAATAAATACATTTTTTTTTGTTGTTGTTGTTAAAAGTAAAAAAAAATAGATAACTTTGCTTTAAATTATCGTAAATTTATAGTTCAACCATTTGTTTTAAAGGTATTGACGAGAGCTTTCGAAATATATCCCTTTTGAAAATTTACCCCCCCCCCGGGGGAATTTTTTTTTCCTAGTTAACTATTATTATTATCAATAATTCGTATTAATTTTATAATCACAAGTTTCAAATAAATCTCATTATGCACATTTATACGGAATTTTGTCCTATACTGCCATGTTAGAAGTTGAGAAAAAATGCGATCACAGAGCCACCTGTTTAGCGATTGATCCCCAAATCTAATAGCACCAGTTTATGTCAGAGTCCAACTAAATACCAAGTTTTTTAAAATTTCATTCATTGGTTCGTGAGATACAGTGTCCGCAAAAATCGTGATGCACACAGACTGAGAGACATTCTCTAAAACTATCAATTCGTGTTCAGGACACCCCAAAACGTGTAAATCCATCCAAAAACGAAGGTCGAAAATTTTAACGAATCCAATACTTTCTCTATATTACATATAGAAAAAAGTAAATATATATATATTCCTTTTTAATGCAGAGTTTTGCAGTGAAAAAATCGATTAAATTTCTTATTAAAATATATAAATTAGTTCGACCATAATATTTTATTACCTAATTTTGCCATACATTTTGATTAAGTCTAAAGACATTTTCTAAATTACTGACATTAAAAAAGAAACTAAAAGATGTCTTCAATGTGAAATCGATATCGGAACAAATGCGATAAAAAGTATCGATTTAACGCTCGTTAAATGTGATAAAACAGAATTCCACTTACAACTTCAGCTGTAACAAATCGCAATGCTAGTAGATTCTCTTTTCCTAACCACAATTACAAATATAGCAACAGTAAAGAGGGAAGTTTAGGTTAATACCATCTGGTTGCATTTTATGAGAGAGGATTTTGTCATAACTACTGTACAGAAATGCGAAACGGCGTAATTCGGATATCGTTTCAGTTTAAGTGTCATTTACATCAAATATGCATGCACTTAGAATAAAAATTTTGTAAATTTAAAAGCTTATCTTGATGATAAAGAGGTAAATATTTTAAATAAAAGATTTGAAAATAAATAAATGAGTTTTTGAGGGTTTTTACAAAATATCAGTGGTTTGCTATCAGAAATATATATATATATTCATTAAACTAGTTATATTCTTTCTCATTATTAAACAGACTGTTCCTTCTTATATATTTAATGTATACTGATATAAATCTTTTATTATATGCTTTGTTCAAAACCTTTGCATGTAAAACCGTTTCTTTTTCTTTTTTATATCCCCTCTAACCACGCCTTCACTTTCACGACTTCTACTTTCTCTTTATTATAAAAGCAACATAAAATAAAGTAAATAACACTCTCAATCCTGCACATTCTCTCTCTCTCACACACACTTACTCACTCTTTATATATATATAAGTAATATTCTTCAAGTAAATCAGAAATTAGTACTTCTTCGAAGAATTTCCTTTTATGAATAAAGGTGATACGTATAAATTTTAGTCAACACAGTTGGTCATATGATAGAGGCATAAATATGTATATATATATATGCCTCCAAATTTTAAGTTACAATCGTTTTTCTCTCGTTTCATAAGGATAAATATAACAATGGTAATTGGAAACAAACAAATATGATGAATATTATGTTAAATGCAGTTTATTACTTGAGTGATAAACCAAAGTTACACTTACCCACTTCACTGTAGCATTTATATAAACCTTAAAAAAAGATATCTATTAGTTAATCTGAAAATATATGATATGATTTATAAAATATACAGCAATAAAGTATGTCATTTATTATTATTTTTTTATCTTAATGACACTGCCTTCTCCTATCATTTATATTCTAAATTCAATATAACAGTTTAAAGTCTAAGATGTACGATATTTGAAAATGCTCTGCGTATTTTTAACGACGACTCAAAGATATTTTAACAATAAATATATATATATAAAATACATTTCTGTGTTACAGAAATATTTCCCACTCCTTAACCCCTATTTAAATATTGTAATTGTATTATTAAAATTATGATGAAGGTTATTACAACTTTAAAAACAAACATGAAAAATAAATTTGCCTTTACTTTTTTTTATCTTTTTGGCGGAGGAGGGGGGGTGGGATTGGGTTGAGCTAACATTATTACTATACAGAAATATTAAGGGCATATTTACTGTAATTTTTATGATTAAATACATAAATACGATAGAGATTAATATTAGAAAACATTGGTGGTGTCAGAAATAATGACTGGCGTTACATTTTTCGTGGAATTGCTCAACACCTATATTGGCAGATATTTTTAAACATTGAGCTAATTTTATTTGAAAAATAAATAAATAAATATACATATATATTAAAAATATTTAATTATTTATTTATTTATTGAAATATTTCTTATTTGTTTATACATTAAAGTAGAAACGGTTCGTCAAGCATTATTAAAACAAAATGTTTGATAAAAATGTTTTTTTCCCCTCAAAAATTACTGTGCTCTGTCTAAATATCCATACAAATATCATACCAACTCACACCTACAAGTATGCCAGCTATCTCCGCACACAAAATTACATGGCACAGTTGCAAGGTGTTAGGAATAATGATTTCGGTTTACTTGCATACAAATTTAATTCATGTATTATACATAATTTTATAGCGAAAGTTTTAAGCTTTTCTCCGCTTGTATCATTTTCTAAAAAGTGCTAATAAACAAAATATTGAAAAATTAAAAAACAATATTTATGTTTGCTTGTCCCGGTTTATTTTTTAAACATTGAACACAACAAACAAAGTCATAATTAAACCCAATATTGAGTCAAAATTTTATAAAACAACTTGAAACGCGAACGCAATTCAACTTTTTTTAAAACTGTATCTTTAAAACATATGAATTATTTTGTGTTGCCCTGTTGGAAAATGTAGAATGTTTTAACACCAATTAAAATTAAACATGCTTTTATGCTTTTTAAAATATTACCAGGTCTACCTAGCGCTTCTCAGTTTGAAGTAGCATTTATAACTTTTTTGAATTAGCGAAAAAACTATATAAAGAAATTATGAAATGGAATTAAAATTAAAATAAATTAAAATTAAAATCTTCCAGTTTTATGAATTGGACGTTTTGTAGAATAGCATTCCAAACTCAACCCAGCAGGTCAATAAAACATGTTGACGGATCTATAGAACTTCTGTGTAAAAAATAATATATATATAATAAGGAGCATATTAAAAAAAAATTGAAGTTCCTGCACGAAAGCATGCTACATACAGGGTAATCGTATTTGAACATGGCCACTTCAGAGCACTCTGTATCTGTAACTAAAATGAAAATTGAGTCGAATCGTTAGACATTTCAAAGGATGCGTTAAAAGATTAAGGGAAAAAAATCCGCCAAGTGGTGTGGAACAGCCAAATTGCTTGACAGGATATGTAATAAATAATTGGTGTCCATTTCAACATTTTCAAACATTGCGGCATTTAAACTGTTATTTTTCACATTTTGAAGCATTGTCGCAGCACAAACAAAGATAATTGTGGCACTACAAATAAGGAAGAAAACAATCTGGTTTGCATAAGCAAATGAATTGAGCGTAAGATCTGTTTATAAAAGAATGAAATCGAGAGAGTAGCATACTTTCAGTTACGATGTCTTTTACTTGAATCTGTTTTACGAAAACTTGGCTGGCGTGAAGGACAATGTGTGACAGAGGCCTAGCAATTAGCTGCGGTAGACTCTTGATCTGTTAATATTCATCGGCAGTTCACAAATACAGTCAGCAGCAAAAGTATCCGAGCACTAGCGAAAATTCCTATAAAAGAAAAGTATTCTTAATACTGTTTTGTTACATAAATCCTTGTCAAATTATGTTCTTAGTCAGTCTAAGAACATCATTCGACAAGGATTTATTTAACAAAACAGTATTAAGTGTACTTTTTTTTCTATAGGAATTTTTGTGAGTTCTCGAGTAATTTTGCTGCCGACTGCATACTGTGGCGACCAATATTAAACAATATGCTTTAAACTGTTAAACATTCCGGAATAAATAAAGAAAATTGTATTGAAATTTGTAACTTGATTGTATTTCGATGTATGGCACACCCAGCAGAATTTTATTTTACTTATTTATTTATAATTTTTGCCGAATCTTTGACCGAATCCTTTGAATTGTCTATGCACAAATTTTCGACTCAATCCGCATTTTAGTTACGGCTACAGAGAGCGTTGAATAGACTCAGTTTAATTACGATCACCCTGCATATCTAACTAGGGGGGGGGGGGAATTATACCAGCATGGCGTCTAACATTAGCATAAATTAGAAAATGACGTTTCTTTAACATTCCTTTTTGTTTTTCAGGCATTGCAACCATTGAGCATCTGCATGATGGTGGGTTCGTATCTATTCGTCAGCCTTTTCTCTGATAGTAGATTCTCTTCCAATAGGTTCCTCACGCTTAGCTTGTGCCTATTCATTGCTTTCTTCTTGTCTTTTAGCGCTTCGTTAAACATCTGCACATTATCAGAAATGTCGCTGTTCGCCAGTTTCTTTTCGATTTCTAATGACATACAGCATTAAACATACAGCATTAGATATTAAACATAAGTTGCTTATTTATATGACCTTTTTTAGTATAAAAATTATATAAAGATTAAAATTGAGAGAAAAAAAAATAACAAGAAAAAAATAAACGGTATCACTAAATAAACTATCTCAATCCATATGTACTATCTCAATAATAAAAATTTCAGTTAATTGTGAGAGCTTAAACGAATAAAACCACAAATAAACAATTAGTTAAATATATATATATATATATATATATTTGCAAATTCATATTTTTCTCGACGTGAATCACATTTACTTCCACGAAAAAAAAAAAAAAAAAAAAACTTTTATTTTTATTTTTTTTGTTACTAAATAAAAATATTTTCTTTTATGTCTGAAAAATAAATGGATGTGTAAGTTATTTATTCATTTATTTATTTTTAGTATCATTTTTTTTGTAAAGTTAAATTTAAAATTTATTTTATACCTTTTGAATTAATTGTCCGATTAAACTAAAAACTACTTCGTTAGTTAGAAGTTGTCCTGATTAATAAGTGTGCAACTTTCATAATATTCGGTTGAATGGTAGAGAAATAGAAATCCGGAGAGATACGGCGACAAAATTTCAGCTTTACGTATATAGATAGGCAATATATATTTTTTAATTTCTAATATAGTTAAAAGATGCTAACTTTTATAGTTCATTGATTTCCCCCATTTACGTAAAGAGTCTGAAATTATTTGTGTGTCATCGGACACGAAACTTTTACCAATTTATAAAAAAAAAAAAAAAATATATTCCTTTATGATACACACTTAGAAAACTGAAATTGGAATTACTGTAAAAGTTTGCTTTTACTTAATCTGATAATAGACTCAAAAAGAGAGGTACATATCGATATAAAGACAATACAAAACAGTAGCTGAAAAAAAAAAAAAAAAAAAAAAAGAAAAAAAAAAAGTCGGAATTAAAGGAACTTAAACGCTGTAATAATATTAAAACTTTAATTTGAAAAAAAAATAATAATAATATGACAGTAGACAGTTATTAGTAAGATAAGCAATAAATAAACACTTTCAACTTTTAAAGGTGTGTTAAATTATGTACATTTCGAAATATATGTAATTGTGTAATACTATACTTTTTCTTATATTAACGAAAAATATAAAACTTAGTGCTGTTTTAAGTAGTTTTGATCTAAATTCAAAACTTTCACAATCGATTAAAATGTTTTTAAAATGAATTAATATAACTGTAATAGTTCTGAATTTATTGTAGAAAAAATGTAAATATTCAAAAGTTCTATTCGTTTTTATTACCCATAAAGAAAAACAAATAAACGCAAAATGAACAGTGCCAATGTTTGTGCATAATCCCCATTGTTATCTATGACCCCTTGCCATCTTTCTGGTTGGAGATGAATCTCACGGCGGTAAAATTCCAGCGGTTTCTAGTAAAAAAGTCTTGGATGGCAGTTTTCACAGCATCGAGATCATCAAAGATTTTCTGACTGAAGGAATTATAAAACGCAAGAAATAGGTGATAATCAGTTGATACCAAGTCAGAAGAATAGGGATGGTGTTGTAAAACGTCCCAACCAAAGCTCAGTAACTTTGACAGCAGCATGTGGTCTCGCGTTATCATGATGAAAAACAACACCACGACGACTAATGAGACCTGGCCGCATTGCTACCAAATTTGAATGCATTCTGTCTGACAGTAGAAGTCATCATTCATGGTTTAGATGAGTGGAAGGACCTCCCAGCGAATTATTTCCTGCACATCTTACCACACACTCAACCAGGACCAGAATATCGCACGGGCACACGGGGCACTGGTCCAGGGCCTCCAAATTTAGGGGTCTCACCTTCAAAACCTGCATAGTACAATTTATTACATGAAGTTCCCAGTAATAACAAAAACTGATTTAAATTCTCCTTATCATGTCTTATATTCGAATTTAGAGATTAAACAATTGTTAAATTCTGTCACTAATCTTGAACTAAGATATTACTTACATTATTTTGTAAATGTGCATTAGTCTTTTTTGTTACTTTTAAAGTAAAACTAACGATTTCACTATAAGTTACTAAAATTTGAGGAAATAAAAGGTATAACTGAAGGAAAAATAAAATGCACTACACAATATAAATAGTTTCAAATCGGTTTTAAAAAAAAGTTCAGATTTTTTTTAAGGGGGGGGGGATTTTGACGAGCTCTGTAGGGCAGAGCGGGAGGGAAGGGCCTCCCAGCATCATCAGTGCCCCGGATCTTCCAAAAGCATAGTCGAACACTGCACTCAACAACACATTCTTGAGATTAAGTTCAGCTTTTGAAGTCGTTGCAGGCGAATCATAAGGAGACACACAGTCCTACAACACTATACGTTACGGTACATAACCCACTTCTCATCACCTGTCACAATTCGTGTCAATAATGGGTCATTTCTGTACCGGGAAAGCAACGAAACACAGGTGGCGATTCGATCATCCCGTTGATCAGCTGTCAGTTTATGTGGAACCCAACGATCCAACTTTCTCGTAAAACCCAACTTATCCAGCCGTCTCTCGACCGTTGTCCAGTATACGTTGAAGGTCTTTGCTAATTCTTTCACGGTTAGATTCGGATTGTTCCTTATGGCTTGGTCAATATCGTCGTCTCCAACGTGTGATGGCCGTCGACTCCTAGCCTGATCTTGGCAGCTTCTGTCTCCTTCCCTAAATTTACGAAACCATCGACGACATGTGCTTTCGTCTATTGCATCCTCCCCATAAATTTGACAAACATTGCGAAATGATGCGGCTGACATGCTTTTTTTATTGAACTCCTATATCAAAGAATGTCTTATATGCTCCTTCTCGCTTTCTAAGTTATACCTTCTGATAGTTCTTTTGAGATGATTAACTTTGTGAGACACGATGCATTTATATGTGAGACATCCACACGTTTGATTGACCGACGATTAGCTTCATTAGTATAATGTCATGTGTCACGCCAATTCCATTTCAGATTTGCATATCCTAAAATGGGTAGAACTTTCGCTTACACCCAATATATTTCACTGATTTTTGTCGTTTAAATTGTTTCATATTAGAAAATGACGTTCTTTACTTACGAAGTATACTGAATAGTGTTAAATAAGTTCTATTATATTATTCACTAGTTTAGGCTGAAGTAACCTGCAAGTACGATTTTATACGTTCATTAACTACAAGAAAGCTTATTTATTACTCTTTGAAACTATGACTATAATATTATTCACTGTGGTGATATTTGTTTGACATTATCTGAATACATATAGAAATTGCTGAGTAACTTAAAGACATTTAGAGTTATAAAACGCAAGAATACACATTATCAGAGGGAACAAATATGCATCATAAGCTTATATGGGATATCCTGTAAATATATTACTGTAAATGGTACCGATTAAATACATATAAACCTTAAAGGCAAAATATTGTTTTAAGCTTTTATCACCAAAAGTAGTTTCAGCGATAATTGTATTTGTAAATTTAGTAATTTTTAAAAACTTTATGTGTTTATTTATTTTCACCTGTAAGAATCTAATTTTGTATGTTGTAGTGTAACTGTAGCAATAAATAATAGCTTTTTCTTGTGGAATGCTTATGGTTTATAATTTGAAATTATAAAATGTTTTCAATTAAATTTAATTGCATAAAGATGTAACAACAAGTTAAATAACTTAGTTACTGGTCTAAATGTCTTTACACCGTAGGGTGTTGCACTGTCAATGAATTAAGTACCAAAAATCAGAGTATTTAACATGTTGTCCATGAACATCAATAACAAATATAAACTAAATGATGATTGTAAATGTATACAGCAAAAAAAAAAAAAGGTGATGAATAATGATATAAAATGGATTAAAAATGATGATGTATAAAAAAATAACACAGATAAAATATGATTGATCAAAAATAAGAACAGAAAATATATTATTTTAGAAATCGCCATACATACAGAAGATTTCATCTGCTGTTTGTTTTTCACCTATCATGTGACCTCTGACGTCAGTTGGGAAGAGTCCATTCTATAGATCTCAGAATGTATGTTTAGTGCAGTCTACGTAATAATGGAAAAGTTTCCATTATTACATAAATTATTACAAAATTACCGTTCTTAGAACCAAATAATAAATTATTACCAACACCATTATTACAAAAAATAATAATGGTTGATAAGATACTAAGAATTAACATTCATTTCAATGACAAACACTTTTTGAATTTATAATTTGAAATATATATATATAAATTAATAATAACTGTAGATAAAAATGTAAATTGTATCGAAATCATGTTTTAATAAAATATGTTTAATTAATCGAATTTTTAACTAGTGTAACCAGTGATTTTTAAGCAATACTACACACGTGCCTCTTCTTTTCTGATCCGATTAATAGACATGGAATTTTTTTTCATTCTATAAAAAAGAAAAAAAAAGCATTGATTAAGTATTTTCTGCAATTTATGGTATTTGCATACAAAGATTATACTATGTTTTAATTTATAACCAGTAGTCCGGTGTTTCGTATTACAAAATTATTCATTTTAATACTCGAACGTATGCGTTTGTTTAAAGATTTGTGTTTGACTAAGAATACTTTTAATAGTGGAAAATTTAATTTAACATAAATTTGAACTTAAATATAATTTTAAATACACAATACATTTGTTTAAAAATTATTTCCAATTAAAGCTTTTTTTTTTTTTTTTTTTTTTTTTTTTTTTTAAATATATATATAAGATTTTTAATGACATAAATCTAAATAGTTATAAAAGCATTTAGTTCCAATTAAATTCTGGTTTTTAAATTCGATCAGATTTAATGCAAAAGCATTTTCTGATCAAAATAGATATAATCTTGATACTTTTTTTAGAAAGTGCACAAATGAACACTTTTATAAATTCCGTTAATCTATGTCCCGTACTATTTGTTAATATTTTAATTTATTTCAGTTTTCGGGAATTTAATCTTTCCATTTTTTGAGATTTAATTATAAGTCACACGGGAAATTTTTCTTTCAGTTTTCATCTAATTAGAATAAAACAATCTTACTTTAAAAATTTCAATGTTCTAAGAGTGTTTATATGTATGGTAGTGTTAAAAAATGCATTTTTTAATTATTTAATTATTAAACACGGATGGGAATTATTTAATCTTTTATCTTATTTTATAAATCACATCACGAATATTCATTTAAATATTTCTATTTAATAATTCAAAACCATTTCTATTTATTATTAGGAAAGAATTATTAAAATAATATTTAAGATCTAGCAGAAATAATTTATCTGTAATAGTACTGGGTTTATTCTAAATGTGTACGCGAGTACGAATATGAGGATTTTTTTTAATATAAATGTTAATTATAATGAAAATATTATTTTCTAGTTTTATGAAGTTATCTGAAGATAATTTATTATTAAAATTAAAACTGAAAAGCAATTGTTACATAAATGAAACATTCGAGTCTTCATTTATTGCGATTAAAAAAATATTCAGAAATTTTAATGACTATGCTTAATAAACAAAGGAATTTAAATTAAGTCAATAGGTTTACGAAATAAATGTCATTTTAAGCTAAATAATTACGGGTGAAATTCATTTAAATTTAGTTTTAACTTCTTTATATTTGAAGGAATTGTTTACATGTTAAATAAACATATGTGTAAACTGGACAAATTCCATATGACATTCAGTGAGAAAAATACCTTTATATATATTTAGATTTTATAGGAATGGGAATTCGTAATGCACTGTTATATGTTATATATTCATTCATAATGTTATGAATACTTGTTCTTATAAATTTATTTAATTAATGCTTATTTTTCTATGTAATAATGCACTGACAAGAACACTATCAATGACTATTAAATCTAGTGAGTGTGAGTGTAACCAGATCTTAAAAAAAAAAAAAAAAAAAAAAAAAAAACTCTTCGACCACAATTCTTGAGACCATGGGAGCCTCTATGCAAGCGCTCACTCAACGAGTGCAGTGTTAAAATAGGGGAGATAGTCACCTGATTCAGAAAAAATAAGCTATAAGAGAGCGCCGAATTGCTGGATGTTTTCCAAATCCCAAGCTGTCGGTCAATTTGGCACTCCTCCAACCTTTCGGACTGTTCCTCAGTGTTGGTTTTAGGAAACGTGGTTACACTATAGAAACATACATTTTCTCAGATTATTGCAAGTTATGAAGTTGTTATGGGTTTAACTATACCATTTAAACTCATTGATATTACTATATGCATTCGATCTAATAGTGAATGAGACATACAGTTGTGATATGATGAATTTTTAAAAATTGTTATTATTATTATTAATATTTATTTATTTATTTATTTTTAAATGCGTTGGACTATTTAAGCAATGCTAGAAACCCATTATAAAGGATGTTGTTGAAAGAGAGATATTTTTAATTGAAGAGTAATATTTTCATTTATTTTTCAGAAATAAATGAAGTTAGTCAGTATGTGACTCAAATTTAACAGTCTTACTCTTTAATCCTAATAATCCTAATATCAGAGTCAACAAGAGAAAAACAGTTAAATTGAAGCAAAATAAATAAAATACCATAAATGGCAAAAACTCGAGTACAAATTATTTTAATTATTATTTTCAACACAAGCCTTTTCTTATATATTAATTGTTAAACCGATACTTTACAAAGTACGGCTAATGAAAAAAATGTGTAGTCTTTAAACTCGAAAACATATTATTGCTCCTAAAAAATGTGTTTCTTTTGTCTTATAAGCGCAATTTCGATCGCAAACGAGATAGCCTGCTTTCACAAGATATTTAAGACTTTTTTCTTATATATATATATATATATATATATATATATATATATATATATATATATACATAGCTTACATTCTCAGTCATAAACCGTCTGCCGAATCCGGACCGTTTTACCTCGACTGCGCACAACAACACCATGACACATTCGGATTAAGAAAATTCGTTTTTATTAAAGAACTTTTTTTTTCTATATATATATATATATATATATATATATACATAGCGTACATTCTCTGTCGTAAACCGCCTACCGAATCCAGACATTTTTGCCTCGACTGCGCATAACTGTGCCATGACACATTCGGATTAAGATAATTCCTTTTTAAAACCGGACCAGGAAAGCATGGTGTCGCGCTAGAGCTCTGGCTTACCAAGCCAAAGTCACTAGGTTGTGTCCCCGAAGATTTCCAGAGTAAGCCTATTCACCACAATGGAAGAATGGGTGGCGTACTACATCATAGTTACGTCATAGTTTGTCTCTGATCGATGTCAAAACCATCTGGTGCTGACGATACCTAAACTATTCAGGGTAGAACTGCGCAAGCTCGAATAGAATTTCTTTACTTGCGCGATGCTCCATATTTAAAATTAAAATAGAATTATGTTTGAAAGAATTCACATCTGAACGGATAAATTCATGTATTTTTAAGACAAAATCTATGGAATTTTGAATTCTGTTGTTTTGATATGTTATGAGGTTAGAACAAGTTAGTTAATATAATTTGTGTTCATTCCTAAATATAATTTTAGCTATAGATTTGGTTATAAAGCTGTTACAAATGTATTTTGTTTAGATGACAAATATTTTGCGAATGGTTTCGTCTGCGTCTGATTGATTTTATGGAACATGACATAATGCTTTATTTAATAAAAGAAATAATGATAAATTCCCCTTTTAAAAGCGATTCTTTTTCCAAAATTTTTATTTCTTTTTCTTTTATTTCTTTTTTATTTGTTTCTTTTTTCTTCTCTTTTTAACAAAAATTTTAATTTCAAAAATTTCGTACATTAACATTTTCTTCTTGATTTCCTAATGCATGATTTTCTTTTTAGTTACAGCACAATTTACAACATTAGATGATCGATTGAAAAAATATATTTTACACTAATTAATTTTGACTATGAGTGAACAATATAAATGTGATTATTTACTTGAAATTATTAGCGTACATTTCACTTAAAATAAAAAAAATATTAGATGTTAGCTAGTTAATAATCATGTGATTGTTTAATGGATATTATTAGCTAACATCTAACATATTTTTTATTTAAAGTCAAATGTACGCTAATAATTTCACATAAACAATCACATCTATAATGTTCATTTAGGGCTAGAATTAATTCTTGTTTTCTTTAACAACGTAAGAGATAACATTTTAAAAGAAAGCCCAATAGGGGCGTTTTTTTTCACAGTTTTTATTTGTGTGCCGCAGCTACTGCACGACGAGAAGCGCTAACGCCGAGTTTACTTTGCGACATGTTTTTGACATCTTGAAACAAGTGTACTCTGGAAATATTTTGTGTCACCACCAGAGGCGAAGCATTTATTTATTTATTTATTTATTGTATAATTTAAACATAAAAATTCATTATGACATTTGGTCATAATAAATTCGACGAATACCGAAACTAAAATAATAAAAAATATCAAAATACGCGGGCGAGTACCGAACCTTTTAACTGCATTGCGTCTCCTAGCGGATTTTTTTTTTCCAGAATATTTCACCACATTCTTTTAAATGTCTATCTGGAATGTTTTGACTCAATCCGCATTTTAGTTATTTACAATCACCTTGTATTTCATTGAAATCATAATGTATTTAAAGATTATACTGAATATGGTATAAAATATTATTTATTTTTTTTAATTTACAAGATATGACTTTATTAAAATATTTTTTTTACTATTCTGATTCTTAAATAAATAAAGAAAACCTACTACTTCATTTCAAAAGACTTTCACCACCGTTATATCCGGGGTTCTTTTAGTTGTAATATGTCCTGGAGGACTTCTGCTGACTTTTCTCTCCAAACTCGGATTCAAAAGATCACACCATCTGGTGTTGATATATATGGGATCTGATTGTTTATCTACGATCTTGCTTATTAATACCTCTATCATTTCACGCCGCAATGCCAATTGGTTATTAATAAATTTTGATAGTCTTTTAGGGTTATTAAAATCTATTTCAATTGATTCACTACGACTAATTTTAGTCAATTCAGTTGTTATTTTACCGAACTTTAATAATTTTTATGTTCTTTAATTCGTTTTTGATCTTTCTTCAGTGCTTATATTGGAATGACAGGAAGACAGATGATAAAACGAATTAAAGAACATCAAAATGTTATAACGTTCTGTAAAATAACAACTGCATTGTCTAAAATGAATTATAATGAATCAATAGATGTAGTTTTTAATAACCCTAAAAAACTATCAAATTTTATTAATAACCAATATGCATTGCGGCGTGAAATGATAGAGGTATTAAAGGGCAATAACATTTGTAACTAATCAAATAAAATATATGTATCGACGTCAGATGGCGCGATCCTTTTAATTTGAATTTGGAAGAAAAAGTTAGCAGAAGTCCTTCAGGACATACTACAACTGAAGAAGTCCCGGAGCATAACGGTGGTGAAAGTCAATTGAAATGAAGTAGTAGGGTTTCTTTATTTATTTAAGATTAAAACTGCATTTTTTATTAAAAAATAAATATTCTGATTCTGCTTATTTTATTCAACCACATAAATTGTATGTATCATTATACCATCGCTCTTATAATAATAATAATAATATTAAATAAAATAAATAAAATAAAATAAATAAAATAAATAAATAAATAAATAAAATAAATAAATGAATGTGTCTAATACTGTCAGTTTACTGCATTAAACTTCGCACATAATAAATTTTAGAGCTCATAGATGGTAAACCTAATAATTGTACCCGAAAGTAATCAAAAATTTTAAAATTTGCAATAAATTAAAGAGTGGATAGTAAAGACTTGGCTGTTTTAAAATGCATTTTACATAAAAGTACTTTTAAATTTGTTGGAAATGAGAAAATTATAATGGTATAAAATAACGACTGCATAATTAAGGAACGAAAGAGTTATAAAATACTTGTTTGCATAAGCATAAATCCTGCAGGCATATCATACATAAAGTCTAATATTTTTGCGAAGACATTAAGATGCCAATATTGTTATCCGTAGTTTAAAGATATATACATTACACACTAATGAGAACTTTATATCCCTAGTTTTAAAAGTATAAAACTGGACATAAATATATATATATGTGTCAATTAAATATGTCATATGTAAGTATTTCGTTAAATGTAAAACGTTCAGAAATTCTTTATTTAAATATACTTTGGTATATTCTTTCTGAAATTAAACGAAAATGAAAAATTGGATTATCAATTTAGCACAGAATATGTGATAACAATCTATGTTATGAATTACCCGTCAATTCGGCACGTGTTAACATTATACCAGAGAGCTGATATTTTGCTAAAAAGTATTTAGGTGTCAAATAGAAAAAAAATAGAGGGTATGCGTATCGGATTAAAAAAAAAAAGACCAAAAAGGGACACTCTAAAATACGTTTATATATAATGTAAAGATTTAATAAGTACTAATCGGAGATAATAATAAAATGTATTGCTAGATGTACATTTGTCTCAAGTCTACATCTATCAATATTTAATATTTATGTGATTTAAAAAAATATAAATAGTGATATTTCAATTTTATCATTGTAATAAAAATTAATCCTGTTTTTAAATAGTTTTTATCACTGTTGAATTTGGTTAATTTTAAAACCAGAAATTATAGGAAGAACCCGTTTTCATTATTTTATAATTCTGAATTTTGGTTGCATATTTCCTATTATCTTAATAAATAAACAAATTTCGGAATATACAGTGTTAATCCAGTACGCGTGTCCTCAACTTTCAATAAAATGTACGGTTGATGTGTGATAAAAATATAGTTGACAAAAAAAAAAAAAAAAAAAAAAAAAAAAGCATTCAAGAAAGCTCATTTTGTTGATATCATCAATATTTTGTACAGAAAATTCATGTCATCCCTCACCCGTTTATGTAAATTTTTTTTATTCTAATGTGTTAGAATATTTTATTATTATTATTTTCACTTTTTCACATTTACATTTCTGATTTCGTAATGAGCTCTTTCTCTTGTAACTCTATTTTTGCAAAATGTTCGTACTTTTTTTTTTTTTTTTTTTTTAAGAAAAAAAACATGAATGTATATTATTAAGCGCTTACTTATATATATTCTTTTATTTAACATTTTTTTCTAAAATAATTTAAAAGATATTAAAAAAAATATATGAAGATAGGAACATACTTCGTATTACTTCGTATTACTTCACTATTTAATTTTTAATAAAACGTATTTACTTTACGATTCACAAAATATATCTTACGATGTCATGTAAATAATGGATAAAAGTAAATAAGTGTCTTTCTATTACATTGAATGTTTTTCTAAACGTATTTTTCGTTTATATCCATTTTTCATACATTTACAAAATATTTTTAAATTCATATAAAACTCAATGAGAACAGACTAGTAAATATGTGATTAACCATACATTATGCAATATTTTCATTGGTGTTTGGATTCATATATGTCGCTATTTATTTATTTTATTTATTTATTTAAAGACTAATTATAAAAATCCATTCATATGGCATACTCTAACTGTATGGCCGATATTATATTTCTACTTAGAGTTTAATTTTAAAAAAAAGCATATACTGTACTTTAAATATGTATTTAATCTAAATTTAAATCGGTTAAACTATAGCAAACGATGCACTGTGATTGTTCGTTTGCATCCATTATAATGTTGAAACTCATCTAGCTGAATATTTTTAATGATGGTCAAAAATTTTAATTAAATCTGCAAGCTATTCACTTATGTCGCTGTGGCAGCAATGTTAATTTAATTAACTGAACAGCAAGCTTTGTGGTGTACAAAAGCAGATTAAGGAAGGAAATTGTAAGAAGATTTCTGGAGTTAGATGAATGAAATGCATACCTTATAATTCGAGTTCAATTTCAAAGCCATCTGTATGCATTAAGTCAAGATATTGCCTTTCAAATAGTTATTTGCCAAAAAATAATGCAGATGGAAGTTTTTTTTTTTTTTTTTTTTTTAGATAATGAAAACTCATTACATGTATTTCCGAATAAGTGAAATATACAAAATTGTATTATGTTAAACTTTTAATTACACTACTTAAAGGTATGTTGTTAATCTTAAATAATATTATATATATATATATATATATATATACTAAAGTGCTCGAAAGCACATTTTAAAATTTTATGTATATTTTAAAAACATATGCATCTTTTAGAAAGTTTAATAAATAATTCAAATATACCCCAATTAGTTTTTATAAATTATTTTTTATGTCTTATCTTTAACATTACATATGTTTTCAAGAATGTATCTGAAATAATCAGGTGTCATAAATTTGACCATATGCAATTCCAAAAAATTGTAAAATTTATACTGATCCTATATTTATTTTAGTGAAATTTATCTTCTATCATAAATGCCCAAACAGAAATGCCAGTTATTGTTTCATTTTTAACCTATTTCAGAATTTACTCAAATAAATCTTATTAATTTAAGTAAGCAAATTTTTTATTAGACGCAAATCAATTTATTTAAATTTTGGGGAAACTATTTAGCAAATTTTGCTCACATTCTTCTTTATTCTTAAAATTGGAAACAGTCGCAGCATAAATTTTAATATTTCTGAAAGTCTAATATTCATAAATATGTGTAATTGTAAATCTAATATATGTATGTAAAATTATTTATAAATATATATTAAATAGAATTTATAAATTTATATTTATATATATGATTGAATCGTTTTTAAAATGAATAATTAACAAAGTATTTGAAATAATTTTTAAACATGTCAGTGATTTTTCTTTACCCATTAACTTTTACAAAATATTTAAATAATCAGCTAAAAGGGAAAATTTAGTAGCATTAATACATTTTTAACAGTGAAAAGTTACACCAAGAAAAACTGACAGTAGAGTATTTCTCATAAAAAAAATTGACAACAATAAATCATATCACATATTCAATTAATTAACAAATGAACCTATATTTTATGGCTAAGTGAACAAAACAGATTTAAAAGTTAGTCAAAGATTTTTTTTTTTAATAAACATTTAAGCAATCATTCTTTATGTTATAACCATGTGTTATATTATTGCAGAAAATTTTATTTTATTTTAAAATTTTAACGACTCTAAATTTTTTGCCTAAATTTATTTTAATAAAATTATGAAATATGTTTTTAGAACAATTTTAAAATTCATTATATGGATTATCTAATAACAAACGATTAAAGAAAGTATGTTTCCTAAGAAGATATTAAAATAAATATTGTAACTAGCTGGAACCCGTCGAATTCGACGATCATTTTATTGACCGTAATGTTTCAAAAAACATCGCATCATTATTTAAATGTATTTCAAGTTAAAACATCTAATATAATTTACGACATTTCACTTAAAAAAATAGAAAGTCAGAAAAATGCTTATAAATAGAAATACTATATATGACATCACTTTCAACAAAGTACAGTCAATGTGACGTCAAACTGACTCCAAATAAACAGGTCCTATCTTTCATTTTCTATTTCGTTTAATACTAAGACTACATGTTAGCTGACCCGTCGGGCGTTTCCCGGGCCCATGGTAATAACCTTAAATGAACCTTAAATTTGTATGGTTTTACATCTTTAACTCAATTTTGTTTGAATTTCTATTTTTAAATAAAAGCATCGTGAAAACATAATCAGCTGTAACCAAAAAAATTACCTCGAACCGAATGAAACTCTGCCTTGTGACCTTGGTGCCTTCGGTAGCGCATAACATAAAAATATTCCCAAAAATTAACCTGGAACCGAACGAACCCGCCAGGTGTTGCCCGGGCCCATGATACCTTAAATGAACCTTAAATTTGTATGATTTTATACCTTTAACTCGATTTAATTTGAATTTCTATTTTTAAATGAAAGCATCACGAAAAAAATAATCAGCTGTAACAAAAAAAATTACCTCGAACCAAACGAAACTCTGCCTTGTGACCCCGGTGCCTGCGGTAACACATAAACTAATAACATAAAAAAATTAACCTGGAACCAAACGAACCCGCCCGGCAATGACCGGGTCCATGATAATAACATTAATTGAACCTTAAATTTGTATGGTTTTATATCTTTACCACGATTTTGTTTGAATTTCTATTTTTAAATAAAAGCATCACACACAAAAAATAAATAAATAAATAAAAATAAAAATAAAAATATCTGTAAAAAAAAAAAAAAAAAAAAAAAAAAAAAAAAACTCAAACAGAACGGAACTCGGGCTCGTGACCCGGTGCCTGCGGCAGCGTATATACAGGCCGCTAATAACATGAAAAATGTCTCAAAAATTAACCATGAACCGAGCGAACCTCTGACTCGTGTTACCTCTGCCTGTGACTGCTGCACTGTATAGCATTCATGCATGCTACACACGCGTTGCAAATTCCACTTTCCTCCACCAAGGGGTGCAGTATGTTGTATACGAACATCACCAATCGCCTTGAATTTCCAAGACTTTTCAAATAAGGTGTCACTGGTGGTGTCAACTGCAAAATCCTTTAGTTGCCCTTTCCACCGCCATGGGGCACAACATGTTCTATACGAACAACACCAACGGTAAGGAAATACCAAGACCTTTAAAATAAGGTGTAACATGATAAGGTCGACTGCAAAATCACCTACTTCCATTTTTAACCACTAGGGGGTGCAGTATATTGTGTACGAACATCCCCAATCAACATGAAATTTCAAGACCTCTATCACCAATCGCCTTGGATTTCCAAGACCTTTCAAATAAGGTGTCACATAGTGGTGTCAACTGCAAAATACTTTAGTTGCACTTTCCACCGCCAGGGGGCGCAGTGTGTTCTGTACGAACATCACCAACGGTCAGGAAATACCAAGACCTTTAAAATAAGATATAACATGATAGGGTCTACTACAAAATCACCTAGATCCATTTTTCACCACCAGGGGGCGCACTATATTGTATACAAACATCCCCAATCAACATGAAATTTCAAGACCTCTATCGCCAATCGCCTTGGATTTCCAAGACCTTTTAAATAAGGTGTCACAAGGTGGTGTCAGCTGCAAAGTCCTTTAGTTGCACTTTCCACCGCCAGGGGGCGCAGTGTGTTCTGTACGAACATCACCAACGGTCAGGAAATATCAAGACCTTTAAAATGAGCTGTAACATGATAGGGTCTGCAGCAAAATCACCTAGTTCCATTCTTCACCACCAGGGGTCGCACTATATTGTATGCAAACATCTCCAGTCGACATGAAATTTCAAGACCTTTAAAATGAGGTGCTACATGCGTGGGTCTAGAACGGATTTCCCTCTCACACAAATTTCGCCCCTTCCCCCCCCCCCCTTTAAAATCGTAAATTCCAAATTCGCAGAAAGTGATTTTTTAGTATTCGACTCTAGTCCCCATATGTACAATTTCTTCACCGTGAAGTAATTTGAAGCTTAGTTAAACTCGTAAACGTGTTTTTAACCCGGGGGCGGGGGAACCGTTCGACTTTTTTTTATTTTTCTCTTCTGATAGCACATCTACAGATCAAGACTTTTTTTAGACACCTCAACCAAATTTTTACACCAGGTAGTTCTCCTAATATAGTGGAGACAGACAAAAACATGTTTCAAATTAATATATAGATTACATTTTATTATTTTGAAAATTAATTGTCTTAAATTTCAAAAGAATCTGCACTTGGGAAAAAAAAAAAAAAAAAAGCATGCAGGTGTGTTATAATCGAGTTTAAGCAATATCTCATTTTAATGACCTCCCATATATCACTCTAATGACACTTTACATCTACCTTTAATGACACTTTCCCCCCTTTCTACTTATTAATGACATCTTTCCTATAAAATTTCTGTCAGTGCAAAGGGAGCTATCATTTAATTCTCATTTCCTTTAAGTAAAAGCATAAGGAATTATGACATGAAAATTAAAAACTTCCATTATTGAATTGACATAATAAGAATGCGATAAACTTAAAAGAATAAATTAAAAGCACTTTTCCGTATTCACGGTCTTTGATTTATTTCATCATTAAATGAAAGTTGATTCAAATAATATTTATTCAATATTTTATACTTTTGACATGTGACATTTTGTTTGAAGTTGTATTTATTAACGAAAGTATGTCTTTTAAATCACACCATTTTTTTTTTTTTTTTTTTTTTTTTTTTTTTAATATAACTCGACAATGTTTCTATGTTATCGGCAATCCATATATCGATATACCCAAAGTAAAAAAAAAAAAAACGAAGATTGCAAATTAAATGAATAAATATTTTCATATTTGTATTACTTCAATAATAAAATGTTTTAAATACAATTTTATTATTCAACAAATTGCCATTAAGAAAATAGGTAAAGAATATTAAAATTTCATGCTTCGAATTTTTCTTTGGCCAAGTTTTTGCAAAGTTAATATTAGCCAAAAAAAAAGAAAAGAAAGAAAGAAAGAAAAAAATTTAAAGATAAAGAAAGAAAAGAAAAGAAAAGAAAAAATAAATGCATAACTACAATATTCATCCAAAAACTAAAACATATCAAAGCATTAAATACAACCTACATTCTGCTTTTGCTTGGTAGACATGTATGAATCCTTATGTTTAATCAAAAAAAGAAAAAAAAAGAAAGAAAAGAAAAAAGAAAAGAGAAAAGAGAAAAGAGAAAAATAAGAAAAAAAGAAAAAATCAATATGTTTTTAAAAGTAAAAGATTGCGTTGGGCTTAAGGGGTTACATCCAGTTGTATGCACGAAAAAACGTGTTTTTTTGTGATTTTTTTTGTGAAGAGGCCTTTTATTAAAGAAATATATAGCAAATATATAGCAAATTTAATGTATGTTAAGAATTCGTTATGAGTTTACAAAAATATTGGGTTCCGCTGTTCCTGTAGTAGATCTCCTAGAGGACCTTCACAAAAAGGTGTCTGGCGGTGAGCAAGATATCTCTGATCCAAATTATCTGAAATGAAAAAAACCAAAAGATTTATTTTTAGGATAGATGAATACAGGTAACGATCGTAGGAATAGTCAAATTTTTGATTTTTGACAAAATGGCGACTTCCCCCCCCCAAAAAAAATCGTTTTTTTTCATGAAAATTTACACTTGAAAGTGGCTGAAAAAATCGAAATTATTATCAGAAACCTTATTCCTACGATCATTACCTGACAAAAATATCTAAGAAAATCGTGTCAAAATTTCAAGTCAATCGGTCCAGCCGTTTCGGAGAAATTTTGCTCACCGACTTTGAAAACACCGTTTCGAGATAAACGCGTTTAAAGTTTTGGGAACCATTTAAACTAAGTTAATTTTTTTTTCCTACTTACATCGAGTCATCTATTCCAGGACCATAAGAGGAACCCTCTGCTTCATCATTTGCTTCTAGTACAGCCAACTGTTGTTGTCTACGTGACATTCTCCCCTCGCGCGTGCTCCCTTGCGCTCGTGCGTCAGAGATCAAGATGCGCTCTGCGTCCTCTTTTTCTACATAGGCATGGGCATTAGGCCCAAGCGATAGTCCCATTGCGTTCATGAAGTATAGAAGAGATGTTTTTCCTTCATTGAACATGCCGGCAGTACGATAAGCAGCAATTTCAACGATCTTAGAGCAACATGGGATTGTTTTTGGATTTATTTTCCATATCAGCTGATTATTACTTACTGTATACCTAAAATTTCTAAATATAGCTCTCAGATATAAGATTAACCTTTTATATTCTTATTCTAAGAAGCAAAACATTATGAAAAGCATGGACAAGGGCATAGGGATAATGAAAAACAGCTGCTACTCTGGTTTACGCTCCGCCTACTTTAAAACGCTCGGAGACGTCTTTACAAATATGCAAATTTCTCCGAAACTAATTGCCGGATTGATATGAAATTTTCAGACAATATTATCAAATATATGTACATTCAAAATATGTAAAAAAAAAAATCGATTTTTTGAAAATTACAACTGGATGTAACCCCTTAAGGATACAAAATTCATAAACAGGCAGTATTGCTTTCGCAATAAGTATATATATATATATATATATATAAGAATAAATGAATAAATAAATAAAAATAATAATATAAATAATAATGGGTAAACTTAAAACATACAACTAAATATGTTAAAAATATTCCTGTCATTATTTTCTATCTCTTTTTTTTCCTTTATTAATATTTAATATACCATTAAGAAAAATTAAGTGTTTTAAAAATAAATAATTGTGAAATTAAGATAAATAATATAGTGATAAATAAACCTCCATATTATCAAAGAAAATGTTTTTCTTTTCTCTTCTGTTATTAAAATAAGATATTTATTTGTTTGTTTATTTATTTATTTTATATCTTGTATTTAGAGACTAGGGTAAGTGCACCAATGATTGACACTTTTAGAGCAATCTCTGATGTTTATTATGTTCTAGTCATCATAAAATATTTTTAGAAATCTTTAGTTAATACATATGGCATGAAAGACATTCAGAACCACATGTACGTTAAACATATACATTTGATAACAATTATTTTGTTTATGAATTTTTATTTGACACCCAGTCAATGTTCCACTAATTGACACTGCCAGTTTTTCCTTTTTTTAGTAATTGGCACCCTATGTTCCAGTGTTTGACACTGCTACTTATTCATTTTACCAGTTATTATCACCCTAAGTTCCAGTGTTTGACATAAAATGTTTAAAATCTTATTGGTAAAATGTATGATTTTATTATTTTTTCTTCGTTATTAATTATTTCGGGATAGATGACAATTACTAGAGCATACCAATCATTGGAGCACCTACCCTATATATAATTTACATGAGATTGAGGATTCTAAAAATGTTATAACACTGCGCTTTTGTTTTTTGCCTTATGAGGTTAACTAATATTCATATTTGAAACATATCCAAACAGACGTGAAGTTCGATTCTAGGTTGCGTTCATCTGTCTAGCCGCTCGGAGTTTTTCACGATTTTCTCCAGAATTTGCTTAATTATAGGCTAGGACACCTGAGGCTAAGGACACTAGTAGTCAGTCGGCTTTATTCTTAATACGATATTTCTCGCTTTTGCTTTCCAAACTACCATAGTGACTGATTTGGTGTAAATTCAGTGAAGCTGCATAAGAAAATATAAAAGGAAGTTTTATGATAGCCACATCACACTAACTTAATTTTTGATAATAGATAACGTTGAACTTTTTTAATACATCCCCCCCCCCCTTTTGATTTTAGGTCATAATGTCAAATGTTTAAAGAAAGAAATCGAACAAGGGAACCTGGACCGAAGAAATTTTAATATCAGTTAGTAAAGATAATACGGATGGCTCACTTAAAAATCGCACAGCTGGCATGAAATTCCGGAATCGACCTTGAGAAATAAGGTAAAGAAAAATGACTTTAAGAAGCTAACGATAGGTCCAGATTTGCAAATAGGTATTCAGGCGGTTAAAAAATTAACTGTTCATATAATTAAACTTTAAACAGTTGAATTTGCAAAAAATACTGGCATACAATCTCGCTGAATCACTAGTTAAAAAGCACACTTTTGATAAAGAAAAAGGAAGTGCGGGAAAATAATGGTTTTCTTCGTTTATGCGATGACATCCTGAGTTAAGTGTCAGAAAAGCTTAAGGTATTAGCAAAGCTAGTACAGAAGGTATGAAACACGTGGAAGTGAATGATTATTTTACCCTACTCACATCAGTATTATTAAAGAAAGAGCTATTAGCGAATTGCAATGGTGATGAATTTGGAGTTTAACTAAACAACGCGCCTGGTGAAGTGGTTTCTATTAAAGGTAGCAAAGACGTTCACGTTGTTACTATTACTAAAATGGGAGACATAACTATTCTAGCTTGCTGCAACGCAGAAAGGAAAATCTTGCCACCATTCTGTAATTTTAAAGGTATCTACGGTAAATTGCAATACCCTAGAGGTGCTATACCACGGACTACATTCAAGATGAGAAGAGTGTGCTTACATATACAATCAGCTGCGCATGGATTGGCTTACTGAACACTTCATTCCACGAGAACCTGCAGGTAAAAATTTATTAATTCTAGATGGTCATACATCACATACGAATTGTCCAAACATGTTGCAAGTCGATTCTGATAACGACATTATAATTCTGTATCTGTCAAGTCATACTGCACATTATTTGCAACCATTGGGTAGCAATTGGTAGCAATTGGGTAGCAATTGGGTAGCATTGGGTAGTAGTATTTAAGCCCCTTAAACCTAATTTTAAAGAAGCTTGCGGGAAAATGTAACCAACTCGTCGTGGGACTGGAAAAATTTAGTCTCTTAAATTCAAACTGGTTTCGCTGTGCTACTGTACATCTTGTCACTTCTGCCTATCGTGCAACTGGAATTTATCCTTTAAATATTGATGTGATTCGACATCACACGTATTTGCTAGGCTGGGATCAAGGCATGAAAAAAACTGTTTCTGAAATGGTTAATGGGAGCAGAAACCATAGATCGCCAATCCATATCAATTGCAGGTCTCGTTACAACTGTTAAAACACAAAAATTTCCGTTATACTCCCATATTCGCCTCGAACATCACTAACAACATCTGTTTGTAAACCTACAATTTGAAGAGAGTCTAATGTTACGTTCATAAATGCAGATACTACAGTTTATGAAAAGCTTTCACCCATTTCAAATTGTTTAATTTCATCGAAAATATACAGGAAAAATACTTAGAAAAGAAGCAGCTACAAAAAAAAAAAAAAAAAAAAAAAAAAAAAAGCACAAAACTGAAGATCTGTAGGACTATTAGTCTCAATTTACGGAGTTTTACGATATCATCTAGACATTTATGAAAACATATATATATATATATATTGAAAATATAATTGACTAATTTGAAAGCAATGTTATAATTTGAAAATAAATAAAAATAAATAAATAAATAATAATAATAACTAATAGTCTTCCGTGCTAAATTAAATTCTGCTTTTGCCAGAATTTCATTAAAATCGTTTCATTATTTTCTTAGAAAGAAAAAGAAAAGAAAATCAATAATAATTAGTATGAAAACGGACAGTAGCGAAAAAGTTTCCTTATTTTTCTTTCCCCCAAAAAAATCTTTGATATGAAATTATAAGACAAAATTTCGCATAAATGCACGTAAGGAGAATTATTTATTTATTTTAATGTGAAATACATGAAAAATTATTTATTTTTATTTATCTATTTAATTTTTTTTTTAATCATTTTCATTTTTTCATTTTTTACTATATGCATAAGCAAATTTAATATTTTATAATATTTTATTTTTCGCATGCAAGCATATTTCATTCAACGAGATAAATAAAGTAGAGTGATAAATATATAACATTGACATGGTCCAACATGAGTCATGTGACATGAACCATCTATGCGTTGGTTTCTTGGTAATAGCTTATTTTCAATAAATTTCTATGTCAACGGTTTGGACATTGTATTTGGCGAAAATCATAACCGCCAATGTTTTTGTTTACTTATGTAGTTTAATATTTTTTTTGTTCTAAATCATTTTAATTTTAATTTTACTTTTTATTCCGTGTAGTCGAAATTTCACAAATCAAACTATTTAAAAATAGTTGATGAATTATTTTTTGTTGTTAAATTTAGCTCTTTTAAAAGTTTAACTTTTCTTTATAAACACTTTTAAACTTTGTTAGGAAATGATGAAAAAAAAGTATTTTATTATTTATTATAATGTGAAATATGTGAAAAATTATTTTAAAAACTATTTATTTAGGCTATACCATTGTCGTGTTACATAATAATGATAATTTGCCGAACTGAAATTTTAAATGCCAAAATAGGATAAAGGGCCAAACATAATAATCTATTGGTTCATATTACGAGATTCATGTTGAATCACGGAAAGCTAATCCTTCATTCATTGAATCAGCACTCAATTTATTTATCTCGTTGATTTTATTTTATGCTGGAAAAAAAAGGTCATATATATATATATATATATATATATATATATATTTGGTCACAATTAAAAAAGATTATTATTTTAATATTTTAATTAATTTTAAGAAATCTAATCAAAAGTTTGTGACACATAATATACAAAATGAAAGTGGTGATTTTTCTGAATCCGTCGAATTAAACAGCTTATCGATCGGACGATTAGTTTTTTTTTTTTTTTTTAAATTAATAAAGTATGAAAATTAGATGGCAACTTGCGTGGACACACTGACAAGTCCAAGGATATATCTTAGCCATTTATATACATAGTATATTTTTATCTGATCATGCATATATCCTTAGTTTACATTCAATAAAAGATACACAAAAGAGTTTTATGGAGATAGAACTTTTTTCACAGTAAAATACGATATCAGAAAATTATGCTGTGGAACTTCCACAGGACTCCCATTAACCACTATTGTACATATCATATGTACTTTTTGAAGATAACGTGATCAGAAGACAATTGACCTAACGAAGTAGACACATAAAAATTTTCCGGTAAGAGAAACTTGATACACATGAAAAAAAAAAAAAAAAAAAAAAATACAAAGCGAGTTAAAAAAAGTAAGAAAAAAAAATCGGTAGTGCTATTTTTTAAACACCAATTTCCGAGATCTAAAACTGACTTACCTAATCCGGATAACTGTTAATATTCCTGTAATAACTGTGCAATACATGAGAATGGATATCTAAAAGGGGTTTATGCAAGAATTTTCAAGAAAATCGTTAAAGCCGTTTTCAAGATACCGACAGTAACCAAAACTGGGCTTACTCAATTGTTGATCTGAAAACAACAATTGCATAAAAAAGCATATCTAAAAGGGGGTTAATATGGCGAGTTTGGAAAAAAAAATCATATAGCCGTTTTTAAAGGAACTCACTTGCAAGGTCTCAAACTGAGCTACTTATAAAGCACGCCTATAATTTTTTCTGAACTAACCAACTATACCATTCGAAAGGACATTTAATAGAATGCATTTAATACAATCGTTCCATTACCTACGCTAGTCTGGTAATTAAAGTAAAAATTTTATATGTAAGCTATTTTAATTTAGTGCCAAAGGCCTATCTTCTTTTAACTTAATAAAGAATAGCTTAACACAATAATGAACATTATATATATATATATATATATATATATATATATATAGCTAAATACAATGAAAACAACCTAATGTGGAATGATGAGGAAAATGAACTCCTTAAAAAAAAAAAAAAAATATCATAAATAGCAAAAACACACAACAATTGTTTTGGCTCTAATTTCTATCACGACCCTTCGTCAGGTAAACAAAAATTAGACGCGTTTGCATTTTTGTCTTTTAATGCTTTATAAGTTAATGGAAAAAAGAAAATCAACTGAAATTTCCTTAAAGGACGTCTCGGGTCGTCGCTATCTAAGGCGGCGTTTTTCTCGGGCTAAATTATTGGTTACGTATCCCTATTGCTTGCGGCAGTGCTCTACCCTTGGACATTGCCGCAGATAATACAGGCATCTGATGAGCATTTGTGTGCTCATTGGATGACAGTTCCGAAATGTATAGCGCCTAAAAAGTTGAAATAGCGTTTTTATATTTGAATACGAGTTATATGTGAACAACACATTTTTTTTTTTTTTTTTTTTTTTTTTTAAATGAGAAATTAATAAGATCTTTTCGGTGAGCTCTTTTTAGGCATAGATGAGTTAAACGTTTCACCAACCTTTATATAAAAGATACATAAAAATTAACATTTAGTTGAACTTTATTTAGGTTACATTTTCTATAAAAGTTTTTGAAATTTTAAAGTTTTAAATTTTACATTTTTGTAAAGTAAAATATGAAAAATCACATTTCAATTTTTTAAATAAGTTTGTTAGAAATATTTTAAGATTATAAATAATCTAATAGATTTATTTTTAAGATACGATATCTTGCGGATAGCATAAAAGAAATAAAAATTTTATCCAATTGCAATTTTATAGATTTAAAAATCTATTAACGGATAAACGTTATATAGCCTTCAGTTTGCTTATGAATAATATCATATATGTCAAAATAAGTTTCGTATCTGCAAATTGAGCGTAGTCTTAGAAAGAGCTCTTTAAAAAATATGGTTTATGTTCGTTAAAATATGACGTTAAAATTCTCCTAATGTTTTAAAAATATAAATTTGTCAATAATTATCAGTAGTAGTTACGCGATTGATCTGTTATTAAATTAAATTCATATTTTTTCATTAAAATCAATTTTCATGTCATTCAGTTGGTTATAAATAATTTATGAATCTAGCAATATTTTTTAATAAATTAATAAAACTGAATTATTGGATACACCCTAATATCATTAAAATTAACGCTAATAGACTTTCTAAAGACGATGTATGCTTTCACAGTGCTAGAAGTATATGTATTACGCTTATTTCAAATTAGAACTTTTGGAATAAATTTTATACTGCCGTGTTTTTAAATTTACGTATAAGAGATACAGAAATGCTCTCACATATTAAAAATTTTATTAAAAATTAATTTAAAAATGCAAGTATTTTATCCCAAGTGTAATTTAAATTTCATTCATTGTGAAAATATAAAAACATTTATTCATTAATTAGAAGTGTATAAAAAGTATAATTAAAAATTAACACATTCTTCATAGCACATTTTATAGGTCAATGTAGAAGGTACTTAGTTCAACTGGCTTAGATTTATGCTATAGTAACAGAACTTTCTATGCATAAATCTAAGGTAATCCAATGACTTGATATATTTTATTGTATTCGCTAATTGTATCCCCTTTGACTTAAAAGTAACTGAAGCATTCAAAACGCGTTTCAAATATTTATATACTTCCAATTTATTTATTTATTTTTTAAAAATTATCGTGTGATTTTGATTTTTTTTTTTTTTAAATAAACTTTTATTTTATATAAGCTAACGTTAAACAATATAACATTAAAAACATTGCTTAAAAATAGGAATTTGTAAAAACAAACAATGTAACAATTGAGAAAAAAATGATCCAGATAAAATAAATTTACCTATAGATTTTTTTTTTTCTGAGAGTATTACACTCATTTTTATACACATAAAGGAAAGTGTATGTAAACATATTCAAGAAAAAGAAATCATGCTTAAGAACATTGTAAATTATCTCGTTTGAACACATAATTAGGACAAAAGGTATTAATTATTTAAATGTCGCAGAAAACCTCAGGTAGTATGACGTTTTTACACATTAAAATCGACTTTTTGGAAAATTATTCATAATACAAAGTTTTTGTAATCACTCATTATACCAAAGAATTAATTTCATGCTATGTAAGTATCTGACAGCTACTTCTTCAAATGCCAATATCGATCTTGGATGATCGATGAAACATAATATCTATCTTCTTTCTTTCTTTTCTTTTTTTTACAACACAAATATTTAGAAAAACAGTAATGGGAAAACACTGTTATTTTTAAAAGAAATAAATTTCTCTTCATTTGTTATAAGACTTGAGATACATCGTAATATATATATATATATATATATATATATATATATATATATATATATATAATTTCTCTAAATATGCACTACAAAATTCTTCCATTTTTAATGACACTTATTCTCTTTTTTAAATATCGATAAAAATAAATAATCTGGTGTGTCACTTACACGACCTTCTCTTACCCTGTATTTCAATACTATAAAGAAATATTGCATATTACGTCTTAATATCAATAGCGTAACGCACTAAAGTTCAATTTACATTTAAAATAATCTAAAATATGTTTAGGAACAATTTTATTTGACATGTAATTCTGTGTGAGAGGGGCTACTGCCAACTACAACCCCCCGTTCAATTATAGTGCATAAAAGTATTTCAAAAATCTTAATAATAAAAATAAAAGTCAAAGCTATTATTAATTTGCATTCAGACATACTAATCTTGATAAAATTTTTATGCGGCAAACTAATACGGAATTCAAAGTACTAAATTTTAATTTCCTGCAGTTATTTGATTTTAAGTTAAGCTGATAACGGATATACATCAATGCTCAAAAGTTTAGCAAGATTTGCTAATGATCAGCCTTTTTATTTTAATTTATCTCTCGATGAAATGTTTTCAATTATTAGGCATTTAAAAAAGTGGGTTATCTTCCTGTGTTTCAGTGAAGATTGGTTATAGACAGCATTTAGGTAGCCGGTAACGAATTGAGGAAAATCAATAATGTTTAAGATCCCCCTGTACCGTTAAGTGAATGAAATGATCTGTAACTGTAGGATATGTTAATATAGACTCAGTTAAATTTATGGATTAATTTGTGTGATGATGGCATATTAAATAACTAAGATGTAAGCATTTATTTTAAAACAAACAGTATTAAAAAAAAATCATCAGTTTTATATAAAAAAAAAATGACTGACCTTCATCAAAGGCAATTGAATGGCATCGCGTTGTGAAACTTTGCAACGTAATAACTTTAAACATAATAACTTGATGTATGTAGTGTCCTCACAAAATATTAACAGTTTTTAGAGCTCTTTTTAAAAAGTATAACATCTATGCAGTATCTTTTTAAAAAAAATCATCAGTTTTTACTATTAAAAAAAAAAAAAACTACTTTCATCACCGGATGTGTTCCACCGACAAACTCTTACTTTATTTATATAGATGAGCGATACTGAAGCATATGGACAAATTGTTATTTTCAAAACTTTCATATAATAAATTTCACAATTACAAAGTCATGCACAACTAAATGTTGTCACAAACCTATATACTAATCTGCGACGTTCCACATACAACTGTTTTTGAGTTACGCGAAATACACCCACATACATACTTACATACAGACGTAACGAAAATTCGTGTAAAGTCTTTGATATCTCTAAAACGGGAGCTCGTATTAAAACGAAAGTTGCACGTGTACAACTAGACATCATGAAAGTCACATATATAAATTTACAACAATCTACGATCATTCGTTTTTGAGCTATGCGAAATAAAAATCGATTTCGCAAATCGGGATTACTGTACTTCCTTATACAAAAATAGAAGTAAAAAATAGTAATTATAGATAAATAAAATATTTACCCTGCCCACTACTAATAAGAATATTAATTCCACGAACTGTCAATTCAACATATGCATTATTTAATAAAAGATGTATAAACAAAGTAATAAAGTTTAAATATAAATCAAATCATGCATACTGAAAATGAATTTCTTTAGGAAAATCCATTTTGATGAATAATTCAGTCTCGAATACCTCATGAATTTAAAACGTCTCTTTAAAAATTTAAAGGAAGCATTCATAAATAATAGGTTTAAGTAATATGAGATATAAATCATGAAATATATTAATATTGGCATTCAAAAGAAAGTAAAATAAGAAATAATATATTGGTAAAGTTTAAAGTATAATTTATCACAAACGTGATTCACATGATCAATGGATTTGAGGATATGTTATGGACACATTATTAATTCTGAAAATTTCTTTTAAAAGATGGGACGAGTGATATTACATAAAAAAATAATTGTTGCTTCGGCTCTATAGTATCCAAGACAAAAATATGTCTCATATTTTATCTGTTTTTAAAAGATTGCAAGAATAGCATATAATTTCAGTGTCGTTAATTAAATTGAGATATTGGTATTTTATTTTATTTATTTTATTTTATTTATTTATTTTATTTTATTTTTGCTTTTCTTAAACCGAAAAACTAGAATTTTATTTTAATATTAATTTTCCCCTTACATTATAATGACATGGTACGTTTGTAGATTTTTAAAAATATAATTTTAAGAAAATATTATATTATTTTCAAATATATATGGTTTATACTCACAGCATGTTAAATACATTATCCATCATATGACTGCAAATGTGAAATATCGAAAGATGAAAAATCAAATTTCCAGGATGCCATGCGTGGCGAAAATTTCCTTCCATGCATTCTTATGCCATTCGAGGACCCTCATAACCAGAATTTAGAATTCGTGCTTTAATTGTAACTAGTTGGTACCCGTGAAAACAATACGGCTTAATAACATTTAAAAGTTCAACTAAAATTATCTAACATACTAACCAAGAATCTCACTGTTTGAAACCAACTCTTTAAATGGAGTGGAAATGGATGTATTTTTTTTATGTGCTGGTGTCGCTCTATGGCAGTGCTCGACACAAACTCATTTTTTTAGTACACAGTACTAAAACATTTTGGTACTAAAGCATTCTTTATATTATTCATTCGAAGAAAAATAAGTTGAATATTTACGAAATATTTATATTTAAAAACATTCGAATATGCAACAAATACATGAATCCCTTTACCTTCCATCACACATATGCTGTGAACTTTGTTTAGAGATAGTGTGGTCAGAAAAGAAAGAAATTGAAATAACTAATCATGACATTTACATATACATATACATATACACAATGACTTTTACATATACACAACTAATACATATGCCATAAAGACATCTAAAATAGAGTTTATATAGAGTTTATAATAATCTATATATTAATAGGCAAGCATAAAATTTGTTGTCCCTTTCTAACATATTAATTATGGGAGTAGAGGGTTGAAAATGGTATCATTCGAAAGGTATGGTTAGCCGGAAGGTGCGAATGCAAATATTATTTTCTTACGATGTCATGAAGGTATTTAAAAATACATTTATTTTTTATACATTTTCCCCCATTTTTCCCTTTTATACGCATATTCCTTTACATTAAAAAATACATAAAAGTAGAAAGTTGTTAAATCTGGCAATTTCATAAAGCTCAAATAAAACCATAGACACAGTAATTTGTAGCATCACTATACGCAAGCGAAGTGATGACGTCACTGTCTGTCCATGGAGCCATGAAAAAGATTTTCTACGTTAAACGTCAATTGGATTTTTTGTAAAAAATTATTGAAAAATAACGGAAATTATCTGCCGAATTTAATTCCGATATTTGGGTTATATATAAGTTACTGTCTGCTGTCTACATGTGTTCGATTGAGTTATTTTTTCTGTAAAATTGACAAAATTTTAATTTAAAATCACAAAACTCCAGAAAAAAAATGGCAAACTTCCAGTTTCGAATGTAAACATAAACATTTCATTTGAATGGGTGATATTTAATCAATAAATATTCAACTAATATACTAAATAAAAGGAAAATGGTAAATATTCTATCATAATTTGAAGTTAAATTTGTTTTTAAATGTCTAAATAAAGTATCTGATAGAAGATACTAATATGTTGCAACGGAAGAGGTTTTTTGCTGAATTTACATGTTTTGAGCTTTCTTTGCGTTTCAATTAACTGAAATTGGCTACTTATTTTTTTTAAAAAGTGTCTTTATTGCTAGCTTTTGTGGGTATAAGGAGCAAGTAGAAGATACGTAAAAACTTTTGATTTCCGGTTTTCGATGAATTTACACGTTTTGAGATTTCCTTGCATTTTAATTAAGTGAAATTGACTACTTATTTTTATTTTTTAAGAAGTGGAGTTATTATTCTTTCCTCTGCATATATAAGTAGAAAATATAAGATTCAGAAATGTTTTAGATTTTCGGTTTTCGATAAAGTTACACGTTTTGAAATTTCCCGAACTCAATTCGACCATTTTTGAAAAATATCTTTTTTTTTTTTTTTTTTTTTTTTTTGTTCAAACACTGTACTTTATGAACCAATCGAATTTATTTAACAGAATTTGGCACTTGGTTGGACCTTGGTTTGACATGGTACCGATTAGCTTTTGGCCTGTATCACCCAACGAGGGGCGTTTTCACGTTGCGATTTCTCTCCTTTCAGGAAAGGCTAACATGTACAGAGAGAAATAGTTATATTAAGTAAAACTCTGCTGATTCAGTTAGAGTGAATATCGGCAAACAATTGCCGCAGCTGTGTTGCATTTGCATTCCGTTTAGGACAAGGCAATAAATTTGCTTTGCCTCGCTTTGCAAAAAAAAAAAAAAAAAAAAAAAAAAATGGTCGAGTTTCGACCACTGGGCGATACTAGTAATAATAAAAAAACAAACTAAAACTAAAACACCCATTTTAGAGATATAAGAGTGACTTAAATAATCAGTGCAATTTTTATTTTCCCTGTTTTAACTAATTAATGCAGACAAAGATACATCTAGACTGGAGTTTATGTAGCAGATATAAAGAAAATCGCCCTTTTGTTGCCCTTAAGCTCCCTTCAAACTCTGGCAACTAAGTGCGGCTCTATTGGTATTTCTTTGATGGGGTTTAGGAGATCGACGCTTGCTGGAATCGAAGCTCACAAACCACCTAGTGCAATAATTGCGTAACAAGGGTGCCTATTTTGCAAAAGAGCAATAAAAAGTAATGTCGTTCATTGTAAATGTGTGCGAAACTTCAAGGGTCACAATGGATAATTTATGACTTTTGAAGTTCTATATGTTGCCAGATTTTGAAGGAAGCTTTAGAGACTGACGTCTTTACCACTATTCATTTTACCGGAGCTTCACAAACTCATCTGTACATTGGAAACCAACTAATACAAACAAAAGGATGTTTAATAGGTAAATAAAATGGCGTGTTTACACAAAATCTGTGAAACTGATTTTTTAAAAAAGTGAATGCTGAGACAAAATTGTACTGTGAAATCGGGATGCTTAATTAACTCTTTTAAAAGAAACTCTTTTAAAAGGCTGAAATGAATATATTAGTTTTATGTGGTGGTGGTAAATATATACATATAAATATTTGACTATTAATTTGACTTCTGGTACGATTGTAATTCTAATTCTTTTGATTGCATTCAAACATTTAAAAAGAAGTATGAGATTGTAAATGACAATACACTATAGTTACTCCTAAGTAGTTTCAATTGAGGAAATTTTATAAAAGTTACAGGTCAAGGAGAGTCTATTATAAAAAGGAGGAGGTTCGTAAGTTTATTTAAAATTCATAAAATTGGCAAATAAAAACAAATTGACAGAAGGAACTTTTTTCAGTTCACTTTTCTAAGTTGCTTTTCAATTTTTTACTATACGTCGTATTATATTCATAAATACAGTATGAACATTCTTGATGACCCAAATCAGTCGAAAGTTAATAATTTTACATAATATTTAAGCTACCTTTCTATCCCTTTTAGATTAATTTACGTTATTCAAATTTTCTGCAAAAGTTTAATAAACTATTTTATACTTTAGAGTTTGTGCTATCCCATGCCATTTCCCACAAAATAATCTCCATACGGCTAGTTTATGTCTTACTTTGTATGTAATCAAATTTTTATTTTCAAATAACTTATAAAATTAGTAAAATTATAATGTATATATATGAAATTTTTATGATATTAACAGGAACATATTTTCTTAGTCCACAATTTATGGGCATGAAAATATGAGTGTTATGTTAGTATCCTGAAAAAAACTTTAAATCAATTAATATATTTGCAATATGTTTCATTCATGAGATAAAATATGTGAAGCCTAACAAGCTAATAAACTAGAAGTTTAAGAAACTGATTACGTTAAAGAAACATATTATACTGGTTTAAATTTCATCAGAATTCCTACACTTCAGAACGTGTAAAAACATCAAGAACTGCGTTTGAAATATTCACTAATACCAAACGATATCATATAAGAAATTGAAAACTCAAAAATGAAATTAAAAAAAAGTATTCTATATCGATATTCTGCATATGTGTCTTTTTGTCTTGTTACTATTCTTATTTTTTGGTGAAAAAGTAAATATTTTTATTACGAAAATGTAAAATATTGATTAAGTAAGTTCTTTTTGATTTATATTTTATGACTGAAATAAATCAGTTTGGCTTTTCATTATCCAAAAATAAAGATAGAAAGAAAGAAAGAAAAATGTATAAATGATATTTCACATTTTAAATCTAGGAAATTATTTATTTTCATGAATAATAATAGAAAAAACGAGGCGTGATGTTGATGAAAAATGCAGTCCTTAAATGGAGATTTTTTCTTCTTCGATATAAAAAAAGATAAAAATTGAATTAATGAGAGTGAATTGTAAATGTATTCCATATTCACGTAATATATTTCAAATTTATATTCTTATTCTAGGCTATCATTTTGTATCGAATACACATTTTAAAGTTATTTTGAAAGAAAAATATTTAAGAGTTTTCTTACAAGTACATAGTTAAATAGGTTTTTTTTAATTGAATAACGCATTGAAATTAGCTAATATTACCAAATATGTTAACACAAATATGTATTTATAAATTCATCTTTTGAAGTACAGATCAATACATTTAATGAGATAATTTATTTAAAATTAAAATTTCGTGCTATTTTTACAAGATATTTTTTCTTTAATAAATTAATAATTTATATTCTTTTTTGGAATATCTTTTATTATAGCTATTTGGGAGATCAATAATAGATATTTATGAACTTGGCTCATTATGTTAAATTTTAATCAATTTTGTTTAAATTTTGAAAGAAAAAATTATTGAAAGCAAAATATTTTTATGAGAATTTTACGCTAATTAAAAAATAAATAAATAAATAAATAAAAATAAAATAAATAAATAAATTTTTGCTTAATTAAAAGATATTTTCCATATGACATAACTATAACTTTGTATCGCAGACTTACAAACTTACTGCTCTTTTTTTATTTAGATATCGCAATAATGTCATATTATTTCTCGAAATTTAACCTCGTGAATAGTGCCTAGATAAACATACTATTTGCTTTAAATGCAATCTTAAAAACAACAACAAAATAGTCTGTAAATAAAATTACAATACTTTATTGTTACTTAGATATAAAAATCGTTTGTCCTAAATGAGTAAATGTTTGACTCATCCTCGCCCTGCCCAAAACACTGCATTCACGAACATGAAATTTGTTAGAATATCCATCCATGAATAGAATTTCATCCCATCGCATCCTTCCATGATATGATACCCACTAAAAACAAGTTTACCATATTAAAAAAAATAATCTAGTGTGTCACTCACACGACTTTTTCTTACCCTGAAATTTAATACTATAAATACAGGTTGGAGATTAAGAGGTAAGATAACGATGTTATGTAAACCTACGTTAAACAATTCAAATTAGGATTCGGGAGAGTTTTATATTATAATTAGTTCTGTGTGAGGGGGCTACCACCCTCCTTAACCCCCCGTTTCATTAATGCACCTACATTTATACAGAATTTAATTCGGTTATCAAAAAATAATTCTGTTTTTAAAACATAATTCATTAAAATTATTATTTAAAAAAAAATTATCTTTTATGATAATGCAGACGATTTCAATATTAGAGAAGTAGTATAATACCAAATATCCAAAAAAAGTCCATTTTATTAAAAAAAAAAGTAAAAGTAAAACAAAAGTAAAACAATTAAAAGTAAAACAATTTCGATAACTTTGTTTTAAATTATCGCAGATAGATGGTTCAACCATTCGTTTTAAAGGTATTGGTGAGTTCCTTTGAAATATACCCATAATGAAAATTTACTCCATTGAAGGGGACTTCCCCCCCAGGGGGAGGGGGTAGGCGAGGCTCCTACATACACAATTTTTTTCCCCAGTTGACTATCTCTATTACAAAAAATATATATTCGTTTCATTTGGTTTAGTGCAGTCTATAGACGTTAAACTCTACTTACCTGCAATTTCCCCCATAGATGTAATGTATTTGAATATTTTGAGTGTCAGTGTACACGAACCATTTGCTTGATCTTAACGAAAAGTCTAGTGTAGCATCCTTATATGATACACATTTAGAATACCAAGTTTGAACTTTCTGCCATAGACTGTTTTTGAGATTTGCTGATAACAGACAGACACACACGCGCAGTCACACGCACAGACACACACACACAGTCACACGCACAGACACACAGACCATTTGCTAAAAACATGATTTTCGTATTCAGGGGACCTCAGAACATGTAAATATAACAAAGCTTGCGTTCGAAAATTTTACCCCAAAACAATACTTTCACTACCTTATGGGTAATCGAAAGTAAAAAAGAAAAACGTAGACCTTTCGCTTTAAATACAGAGGGTGTTCACTCATTTGTGTAACGATTTAACTTTCTCCTTAAATTTAAGTTTTAAAATGAAATCGGGACTGATATAAATTTTAATATGGTTTAACTATCTTCTGCAACATTAAAAGTATTTTTTGCTATAATATGTCACTGGAAAATAAACATTGGATCAATAACTACATTTTTGTGCTTGCTGAAGAGAAATATTTTTGTTCGGTTACAAAAAAAATGTTGCAAAAAGCATGGTTTTAATATTTCAACACGAAAAATAAAGGACATAATTACGAAAAAAGTAAATAAACGTCAAAGTTTGGATTCGACTAGGTAAAAGGCAAAAAAAAAAAAAAAAAATGTAAACTAACGTACATACGCACACTTCCTATTAAATATAAAGTTGCATCTTATGATTTAAAGCAAAATCGGACTCCCAAAACAGTTATCGTAAAATCATTAAACATCTCTGTAGAAAAAGTGAACAATATTATTACATCTGATTTAAATCTAGTTAAAACAATAACAACAACAACGTTAACAACAACAAAAATTATATATATATATATATACTGTTTTTCGCCTAATACAGAAACATATTTCTCAACGTTATGATTATATTCAGAATGTTGCATCGAAAATATCTGATAGGTGTAAAATGGAAATATACAGTTAATATTGATGAGTCTTGGATATTATCATCTGTTTTCAGTAGAAAGTGATCGATTTACTAATGGAAAAAAAAAAAAAAAAAAAAAAAAAAAAAAAAAAGATTTAAATTTTTGTACCGAGGAAAATTTTGCTAACGGTTTTATGGTTATTACTGAATTCACTTATAAAGAAACTTTTAAAATAGGGAAACTAGAAAAAATATCATAATTAACTCGTATGACTATCAGAAATACGTTCTAATACCCATTTTCAAAGACAAAATTCCATCCTCTAACCCACACAATCTCCAGTTTGATGAGTTCCACCAGGATATGGTTACAAGTCATAACTCTTAAATTTCTTGCTCTATTTTTTTTTTAAATCAAGAAATGAAACAGGAATTCTGTAAATACACTCCCCAAGTCCCTTGATGTGTCTGTTATGGATTATTGGCCATTCAGACTTATAAAAGAAGGCTTTTAAACGCAGCATACCAAAACATTGGATGGATTAGGGAAGTTTCTGAAGGAGAGGTTGAACAAAATCAACCTTGATATTTAATAAATGCTCTATTATGTTGTAAATCAAGATTTAATATGACAGTTTAAACAAAGATTAAAGATTCTGAATAAAAGATTTTGATTTTTAAGATTTTCTATTTAATATCATTGTGTTTATTTACACTTTTAAATTCTTTTAATTTATTTATTTTTACCTGAGCTAATCTTATGCTTTTAATGGAGCTTACTTATTACTAAATTTGTCACTAACCATAACAATTCTCCAATTGTTTATATCTGACTAATATTAAGTCTACATTTACAAAATATTAAACCTTCCTTTTTAATTCTTTTTTCTTTCACTGAACTCTCACAATTTTTATTTTAAAATCAATCAACAAAAAAATTACGATTGTATTGTATTTTTAAATAAATCATGAATATCAAATTAAGCGTTGTGCTTCCTAAAAAAGATTATTTTTTAATCTTACTTTATAATTTAACACTGGTTCGAAAAATGTAGGAAGTAATAATCTACCAGTAGAAAAAAATATCTGGAGAAGTTAACTAAAATTTCAAGAAAATCACACTCCACATTTATAAGAAAACCGGAGAAGATTTTACTTAAATTTACAAATTTCATGAGACTAGAAAGAAATGGAGTTTTAACATGCAAATTTATATTTTATTTGTTACAATTATTCCTACAAGATTAGATTACATAAATATATTACTCAGTTCACAACAGCACAAACCAATGTCTCAGATCCCAAGAAATTAAAGTATTAGCACCACATAATACAATCAAAATTTTAAAGGTGCAAAACAATAAAACACAATAGAACATGTCGACTTACGTAATTTGTAAGCCATAGGCTATGACTCTAGGGTTGAGTGGTGAGATAAAGTGAGTAATAATTTTCCACAGCTCTTCTGTGTTGAACGCATTGACTGGGGTTATTCATGTCGTCAAAAATCCCATCAAGTTGAACACTGAAAGGTTTTCTGGCTGACATCATGGTCTCGACAACCCAGTAAGCACGGCGGGATCCAGTACACAAAAGGAAAACTAAATATGGCCAGTAATCTTTATCACCTTTTTCATGATTTTCTTTTACGGTCTCACTGACAGAAGCCACAATTCCTTCATTAAACTCCAGAATATTGACTTACTAGATTACATATCCTAGCTGCAGCTGCCCGACTACCAGTTTTACCTCTCCACACCCTTGATGCTCGCTATGTATCGATATCACCATAATTCTTTGACTACAACCCTTTTCTGACACTCTCTCTGAGACTCTCTTACTACCACGCTTCGCAAGACCATATAACAATAAAAATCACTAACGCTCCCATAAGACCCCTTTTTCTTCACTCCATGAGCCTAGGGGGTTGAAACAAAGCTGCCCTCCATACCGGCTTCCGAAACAAACAAACAAACAAAAAAATTCATCTGAACCCAGAGCACGTGCTACTGTAGTAAACAGAACTGTGTAGTAAACACTTTAGCAACCAAGAGAGACTTAATTCGCTGGAAGACCACCGACGTCACTCCCTAACGCCAGCCCGAACTAAGAGAGAAGGAAATTGCAAACAGCTGCTTCTTTCCAGGAAAAATAATGAAATCCATAACGATTTACGAGCAGAAATCTCAAAAGCGATTTATACGTATAATCTTAACTGAAATTTTAAGCAGGCTTGCACACCTAATAATACAAACGGAACCTTCCAAAAATAACATAGATATATCTTAAACAACAGGGACTTTCAATGAAGCTAAGTAGTTTTGATTTAAAGAATGCACTAGGACTTTCTGCTTTTTATTTTCGAGTACGAGAGAAAGCATTTAATGGCAATAGATAAAGCAATCGTTTCTAGAAGGAGGACGTTTCTACGCCCAACTTTGAAAAGACATTCTCATATCATATAAGATCCAGATAAACTGACAATACCTTAATTTTAATCTCTTTCCTTTTAAATCCCTAAAAGGTGTACATAAACAATGTTACTATTTTTTTGTAGCTTTTAAAATGAAAGAACTAAATAATAGAAATTAAATATTTTCATTAATATTTTCCCTTTATTTATTTATTTATTTATTTATTTTCATCCTGACAACTGGATCATTTTTTTTTAACTTTTCAAACATTTGTCTAAAATAAATTACAGTTAGAAATATGTTTATCACGGATCATAAAAAAAAAATAAATAAAAAAATAAAAAAAAAATCATAAAGGCCTCAATTCTCGCCGTGATATTAAAATATAACAAACATCAGTGCCTGAAACCAATTTTAGATTTTTTAAGAAATTTATAAAACTTGATTTTTTTACAACCCTTATAATCTATACAAGATTCTATGGGAGATTGGGGCACGAATTTTGATGCCAATGTTGGTTTTAGAGCCCTGATTCTCGTTAAGACGAAGTTTTACGAGGATACTCACTTTTATTTCATTAATGGACAAAGGGCAGGTTTAATAAACACGTTTGCATCTATAACGTGGCAACAAATGTCTTCACAGTGAAGGAATATTTTTTTATGCAGTTTTGCATGTAGAGGCCAGAATTGCATAATATATATATATATATATATATATATATATATATATATATATTTCGAGGGGGGAGATCGAATTTCGAAATATTTTATTAGAACTCTAACAAAAATGATATTCTTTTGGAAGAAGGCGGGCTACTAAGGGAAAATACGAGAGTTATTTTTTCGTTAAATCTGTCATTAAAATCTGTGTGAGCTACGGTCACAAGTTTGGGAGTTTTGGCTGGTCAAACGCATCCAACGCGCACAGGGACGGGATTTTGTAGAACTTCTCCTCTTTAAACTTTGGGAAGTATGTAGGGCAAAAATAAAGCATTTTGTGACTGTTTATGTGAATGTTGTTTATGTGAATGTAATTTGCACCATCTTATCATTTCCTTCATAATAAGTCAAGTAGTGAAAAAGCAACTTTGATTAAATTAGGAAATAGTTATATAAGGCATTTTGATAATATTTCATTTTAAAACTCGAATAAACGACTACGTCAGAAACGCCAAAGAAAAATATTGGAAATGCATACAGCTGTTTCGGCAGCTTTATGCGTGCCGTCATCAGTGCAAAAAGGATACTGAATCTGCAGAAGTGCTCGTATATATAGGAGAGGGGCCGAATTTAGTTCAACCAATAGAATTACGGGAAATATGGGGAGAGTGGCCAATAGGAATTTATTAAAGTTAGCTGTGTAAACAGTAGAAAAATTAAGAAAATGTGGACTGAATATAAAATTTCCAACAGTCAGACAAATAGGGAATAGCGAAATCACAATTTACAAGGTTTTTAAAATTTTTATAAATATGAAAAGCTTCAAAGAAATCGAGTTCATGAATGGATTTAGGTCTGCAAATTATTTTAGCTGAATTAAATTTAAAATTATGATTTTCCTCCCAGCAATGTTTAGAAATAGCCGATTTATTGGTTTCTTGTTTGCGGACGTAATTCATATGTTCTTTTAGACGAAATTTAAGACTGCGTTTAGTTTGGCCAATGTATGATAAACCACACTGACAGGAAATACTATAAATACCCCAAGAATTTTGCGTATCAATGGGATCTTTTAACTGAGAAAAGGTGAGTTTATTGGAAGGCGAAAATATTATTTTAAAATCATATTGTTTGAGAATTTTAGCTATGGTTTGACTGGATTTAGGAAAATAGGGTAAGACAATACTGATATTAGAAGAGACTGACTTAGTAGAAGAAATACGAGGGAGTTGTAATTTTTGGATAGCTTTGTCTATAATGTAAGGGTCATAACCTCTGTCAATTGCAATGGCTTTCAGGTATTTAATTTCAGATTTTAATAAACTAGGATTTGAACAAATATTAAGGGCACGGTTTACAAAAGTATAGAAAGCAGCCATTTTTTGGTTAGGTGGGTGACATGAACGTGCATGGGGAGGAAGGGAGACAGCAAAATTTTTTCGATAGACGGTGGTTGAAAATCCATTTACAGTGCGAGAGACGAGCGTATCAAGAAATGGAAGGGAGCCATTATTTTCTATTTCATATGTAAACTGGATATTACTGTCAATTGAATTTAAAGTTTCTAAGACGTGGTCAATATTGTGATAAGATATGTTGATAAGCGTGAAGGTGTCGTCGACGTAACGGATCCAAAAAGGAAAGGATATTTTCTTAAAAAGCTTGTTTTCGAAATAGTGCATGTAAATATCAGCGAGAATTGGGGAGAGAGGGGAACCCATGGCTAAACCTTCAGACTGACGATAGAATTTATTTTGGAAAGAAAAAGTGGTTTGTGATAAACAAATGCGGGTAAGAGAGATTAATTCTTGTATTTCAAAAGATGTGAAATGAAACTCTTTTAATCTATTTTCGAGACAGCAGAGGGCGCCACTTATTGGAACATTAGTGAAAAGAGATTTTACATCAAAGGAAACCATAGTGAGATTAGTGTGAGGGCAGTTTTGAATGTTTTTTGCAAATTCTATGGAATTCTTAACAGTATAACTGTTAGCAGTAAGAAGGGGAGCAAAAATAGTGGTGAGAAATTTAGCTAAATTATAAGAAGCAGTACCGATATTAGAGACTATGGGACGAAATGGAATATTGGGTTTGTGAACTTTCGGTAAAGCGTAAAATCTGGCACAATTAGCAATAGAAGGGATAAGACGAGATTTAGTCGAGTCCAACAACAGAGGGCAAGATTTTATAGCAGATTTAATTTTATTTAACTCTTGAGTAGAGGGGTCACGGGGCAGAGGAATATATGGGCCATCATTAATTAATTCGGTAACACTTTCGATGTATTGTTTTTTATCCAAAATAACAATCTGACCACCTTTATCAGCTTTAGTAATGATGATATTTTCATTAGATTTTAATTCCTTCAAGGCGTTTTTTTCTGCAGGGCTGAGATTTGATTTAAAATTTTTGGAATTGAATTTGGCATTATTAAGAATTAAATGACGAAGATTTTCTTTCTGTTGGTCAGTCAGTCGAGAATTTTTGAAAGCTTTTTCAACCGGTGCAATTAACTGAGGAAAAGAAGGAGGTTTTGAAATGGCAAAATTTGAATTAAGTTTGAGAACAGAATATTGATTATTGGTAATTTCAGCATTGGAAAGATTAACGATTGCATTTTTATTGACAACAGGAAAGTCGTTCGAATGAATAGGACTCTGTGAATTACGAAGCCGGGTGAATTTATCTTGTAGTTTAATTGAGTGTTTACGAGAGCGGTTGTCACAATGAATCCAGGAATTGCGATCTATTAACATAAAATTAGGACGTTCAAAAGCTAACTTTAAGTGGAGAGAAAATAAATCTTTTTCAATTTTGGCGATGGTGGTACGAGTTTCTTTGATAACTGCACGGAGAATATTAAAATGAGACCTGAGTACTGCTTTGTTAACAAAACTGGAACCAGAAATATTGCATTTCAGTTGAATGAATTTAGGGATGATGCGGTGTCTCTTGCACTGTAAAAGGAACCTCAGACGGTTGAGAGCACGAAACTTTTTAGTACGTAATCGGTAGAAACGGTTAACTAATTTGCACATTGTGAAATTGAGGAAATGGCTCAAAACTATTACTGACCTAATCTCCCCCTCATATGAGGCTTCTCAGACCAGGTTGCTCAGTAACAATAAGAGCAGAAAACCAATAACTCAACTAAGCCCGTAGAAGCTTAACAAATAATAACAGGAGACTTGGCGTTGGAATATTAAAACTCGAATAAACGACTACGTCAGAAACGCCAAAGAAAAATATTGGAAATGCATACAGCTGTTTCGGCAGCTTTATGCGTGCCGTCATCAGTGCAAAAAGGATACTGAATCTGCAGAAGTGCTCGTATATATAGGAGAGGGGCCGAATTTAGTTCAACCAATAGAATTACGGGAAATATGGGGAGAGTGGCCAATAGGAATTTATTAAAGTTAGCTGTGTAAACAGTAGAAAAATTAAGAAAATGTGGACTGAATATAAAATTTCCAACAGTCAGACAAATAGGGAATAGCGAAATCACAATTTACAAGGTTTTTAAAATTTTTATAAATATGAAAAGCTTCAAAGAAATCGAGTTCATGAATGGATTTAGGTCTGCAAATTATTTTAGCTGAATTAAATTTAAAATTATGATTTTCCTCCCAGCAATGTTTAGAAATAGCCGATTTATTGGTTTCTTGTTTGCGGACGTAATTCATATGTTCTTTTAGACGAAATTTAAGACTGCGTTTAGTTTGGCCAATGTATGATAAACCACACTGACAGGAAATACTATAAATACCCCAAGAATTTTGCGTATCAATGGGATCTTTTAACTGAGAAAAGGTGAGTTTATTGGAAGGCGAAAATATTATTTTAAAATCATATTGTTTGAGAATTTTAGCTATGGTTTGACTGGATTTAGGAAAATAGGGTAAGACAATACTGATATTAGAAGAGACTGACTTAGTAGAAGAAATACGAGGGAGTTGTAATTTTTGGATAGCTTTGTCTATAATGTAAGGGTCATAACCTCTGTCAATTGCAATGGCTTTCAGGTATTTAATTTCAGATTTTAATAAACTAGGATTTGAACAAATATTAAGGGCACGGTTTACAAAAGTATAGAAAGCAGCCATTTTTTGGTTAGGTGGGTGACATGAACGTGCATGGGGAGGAAGGGAGACAGCAAAATTTTTTCGATAGACGGTGGTTGAAAATCCATTTACAGTGCGAGAGACGAGCGTATCAAGAAATGGAAGGGAGCCATTATTTTCTATTTCATATGTAAACTGGATATTACTGTCAATTGAATTTAAAGTTTCTAAGACGTGGTCAATATTGTGATAAGATATGTTGATAAGCGTGAAGGTGTCGTCGACGTAACGGGTCCAAAAAGGAAAGGATATTTTCTTAAAAAGCTTGTTTTCGAAATAGTGCATGTAAATATCAGCGAGAATTGGGGAGAGAGGGGAACCCATGGCTAAACCTTCAGACTGACGATAGAATTTATTTTGGAAAGAAAAAGTGGTTTGTGATAAACAAATGCGGGTAAGAGAGATTAATTCTTGTATTTCAAAAGATGTGAAATGAAACTCTTTTAATCTATTTTCGAGACAGCAGAGGGCGCCACTTATTGGAACATTAGTGAAAAGAGATTTTACATCAAAGGAAACCATAGTGAGATTAGTGTGAGGGCAGTTTTGAATGTTTTTTGCAAATTCTATGGAATTCTTAACAGTATAACTGTTAGCAGTAAGAAGGGGAGCAAAAATAGTGGTGAGAAATTTAGCTAAATTATAAGAAGCAGTACCGATATTAGAGACTATGGGACGAAATGGAATATTGGGTTTGTGAACTTTCGGTAAAGCGTAAAATCTGGCACAATTAGCAATAGAAGGGATAAGACGAGAT